>JAOXNO010000007.1:7754524-7807729 GCA_028565335.1 Limnodromus scolopaceus
ACAGCCTCCTTTCAGGTAGTTGTAGAGAGCGATAAGGTCTCCCCTCAGTCTCCTCTTCCCCAGACTGAACAACCCCAATTTTGAGTGTCGATGCAGCTCACGCCATAAGATGAAGGACAAGAGGAAAATGGAACAGGCTGTGACATGATGTGTCACTTCCCACAGAGAAATACCAGCTCAGCACAGCTCCTTCTTGCTCAGAGTAAAGGTACTCGTGGGGTGAACCCCAAGTGTCCTGGTGAGCGAGCAGACCTTGTCTGAAAAGCCATCTCTTGAACACACAGGAGGACAAGCGTCCAGAGCAGAGCAGCAGTACTTACACAAGCCATAATCATGCTACAGATTTAAGATGTAAAATACGCATTATAAATGGCCACAGATGTTCTTTGATGAAGCCTGAGGGGTTCTGTTCTTCTGTTGCTTCCTGGATTTTAATTCAATCTGAAGGGGTTTTCTGCTGCTATAATAAAATTTTATGACAAAGCAAGTGCCCTGAATACCTCATCTTTTTTTTTTCTCAATGCCCAGTGCAGTGCAATGACATGCCTGTCATCTGGCCAGCGCATGACTGGGTGACATCATGTAAGCAGTGGGTAGTGCTGACTGGGCACTACTGTATGCATTACAAGAAATAATGATGCTACTACACACTGGCACAAATTGCATGGCGCCGAGAAAACCACCTTTTCTATGAAAAATGCAGGACTTCTGGTAGCAATGCCAGCATACAAATGACAATGCAATAGCCAGCAAATGACAACTGCAACATGATCCTGAGCAATGGAAGACACATACATTAAGGGTAACAATTAAGGATATTTAACTGGGATTATCTGTACTTCACCAGTTTACCAACCAGTGCAGGCTCCGAGCTTACTCAACCTGTCCCATGTGTTTTGTAAGACTCCATGCTCTGCTGACTTGTTCTGTCATAAATCACAAAGTATTTGCTATCCATCAATAACCATTAACCAACCTGGTTTTTTCGAGACGTAGATGTGTTTATGCATTTTCCTCTCTCCAAAACAGTGCTATGCAATACTAAAGAGCCACACAGAGCCCAGGAAAGAAATAGTTCTGAGGTATTTTGATTACAAAGCACCAAAGCAAGTATAAACACTACTTTAAAGTCTATTTTATGGGCAACTCCCCTCTGAATGACCTTGGAATTGAGCAGCGTAGCCATTATAAATGGAACTGCCAGCCCCACAGCCTGAGGCACCCACTCTGCAGGAACTGCATTTAGGGCTGTATAAGTCACCCTGGTGACCCGATTATCTCGTACCCCACAGTGGTTATGGTCCACAGGAGACTCCAGACAGACATATGCCTGCCAAGCTGCAGAACCTAGTCCGGGGTTGATTCATGCTGCTGCTTAAAAGTGGTAGGAATCACATGGAACTTCACTTCCTAGAAAGCGTTGCTTGTTTTGAGCAGGGAAGAGAAAAAACAAGCAGCCCTGCATCTCAAAGAAGAAATTCTGGAAAAAACAAACAACAAAACCAAACCATTAAAATACCTTTCTGTTTGGTCAAAATGGTACTATGGCACCTCATTCCTGTTTTCGTTGGTCTTCCACCCTGCCCAACCTCTCAGCCTACCTATTCACTTGCCAACTTTGAGCACAATCTCTTTCCCACTGTTCCCACATATCCAAGCTCAGGCTACCTCTGACCAACGGTGTATTTCTCATTCCCTTTGCACGATACCCAACCTCCCCTTCTCCCAACCACTCTGCTAATGGGCTCAGCTTGCATTCCCCTGGTTCAGAGAACTAGGAATTATTCCTGCATTACTCCACTGAGAGTTGTTGCCTGAAAACCTGTTTTCCTCAGACTGAAGTCACCTCATTATAGTGTTCTTTGCCTTGGTGCCCAGAAAAAACTCCTGCATTTTCAGTATCAGCCACACTATTCAGGTGTGAGGGATTAAACCTTAACATACACAGAAAGCTCAATTTTCAAAGTGCTTTAAAATTAACAGCTATTTAACTGAAATCCTGTGAAACACATAATTGTTACCTCTAGGATACGGTACAGGGAAGCAGAGAGAAATGAAATGCCTCATCCAAGGTCACAGTAAATCAGTAAGGATTAGGACCCTGGAGCTCCTGGCTGGTGACCTGCTGTGCAGCTTTATTGTTTGCACCACTTTCTGCCAGGGAACACTCACTGACTTTCCACTGGTGTCAGAAACAAAGCGGGACTTTAATGAGATAAAAGTTGACCCCTTACGATGATCTTTAGCCATTTTAATCCCATTTTCAGCATAGCTACATGTTTTTCCACAGAAGGATGGATGAGGATTACTCCTCAAGTTTTTCCACATAATGATCTATTTTTGATCTAAGCTCTCAGCACCTGCCACATCAGCTCCCATCGGGGCATCCACAACCAGAAGGAAATGGACTACGGAATGGAGAAAACCATTTCCCAATCCCCCAAGGTGGAACACGTAGGACTGCTGCTCAGAGGTGAAGTCCACGCTGCGCTGCTGATGTAATTACAGCACTAGCAGGGTAAGGGTGAGTAGGTGGCAAGTAGTTTGCCACAGTCACAGGGGGGACACACATGACATTTTGCGATGAAGATTCAGTAAACGTGCTGCCTCAAAGCAGATAAACTATCACTGCCATACCAGTAAAGTACTAGCCTTGAAGTTGCATTTATTTTACTTGACTCAAGTATAATTAAGAGTTCAAATATCTGCTTCTCCAACCCCGGAGCAGAGGAAGAATCTCAGTTGGGAAGTGACTTCATTTGACACAGAACCACCTTTGGAAATGTTCTAATTTCTGCCTTGAATCTATTTTCTGGAACTGGAGTCAATACAAGATTATTTGCCTCTGGCCTTTGTGCCATTTGTGTCCCACAACCTGCCCTTTCCTTAATCCTTCCCTCCATCAACATATTAATAACCCAAAGGTTAATGCCACAGGCTTCTGTTGTTCCAGGGACCAAATTAACAGGGAATGTTCCATTTCATACTTTCTTCCTAAATTTTAATCATGCCAACTCCTAAGTTAAGGACAATAAAACCACATTTTCTTCAACATATTTAAAAATCCATGTCAGCAATTCATTCTTCCATAGTTCAAGTAGGTACGAAGCCTCCTGCATGTAGAGTTCATCTATGTAACTTAAGCACGCTGGTCACTGATTCATTTCAGAAAGCATTTCAGTCATGTAAGACTAAAACACAAAGACAGATGCATCTTGGGTGCGATGTTTTGAAACAATGGATACCTTATTTGAATTGCAAGGGCAGGATAACAAGAAATAAAAGAAAGCTATTCATAGCACTCTGCAATGTTAAAGTCATACATTTTGGAAAGTCAAACTGTTGCCTGCAGACAAGTTTGTACTCTCATGATTATCTGCTGCTCTAGGACGACTGTAACATCTCTCTCGTTCTAACTCCTGCATTTGCAACAGGCTTGCTATTTCACTGTCTTGTGTCTCTTTACCATCCCTCCCACCTCAAAAAGGGATAGTGAAAGAAAAGAGACAGCAACAAGAAATTATCAGCTAACTCACAGCCTCCCTGCCAACAAAAGACTGATTCTTCCATTCTTCTGGAATCCTGATCGCATGTGCTAAAATATTTTAATAATTTTTGCTGTCTGAACAGAACTCCCAAACCTCAGATAGAAAAGTGACTCCTGCAATACTTTGAGGGAAAGGTTAGTATAAATAAAGTGGGCTGCAAGCATTTAGCAGAATGGCTAAGTAAGGAGAATACTATTACCAGCCCTTGCTTGTACAACAAATAAAGAGAGTTATTAAAACCTCTCATACAATTTTACTGTGCTCTATCACATGTGGTTTAGGTGAAATAGGTCCTCCTTAGCAGTTTTTAGCTTCTGCTCTGGCTGTGACTTCAATAGATCCTGGACTGACCATGGCTGTACTTAGTCAGGCTTTGCCACAGCAGCATTGGTAACACACAGCAACAGACAGGTAACGCAGCCACATACTCATATGTGCTCACTCTTGCCTGT
The DNA here is from genome assembly GCA_028565335.1 of Limnodromus scolopaceus. Lineage (NCBI taxonomy): Eukaryota > Metazoa > Chordata > Aves > Charadriiformes > Scolopacidae > Limnodromus > Limnodromus scolopaceus. Next base: position 7,758,525 of record JAOXNO010000007.1, read on the forward strand.
ATGAGGTCCTATTACTTTTTTTAGCCAACTTGGAGTTTCTTATGCAACACAAATCTGGCTCACAGATGGAGTGGGTCCAGAGAAGGGCAACGAAGCTGGTGAGGGATCTGGAGAATAAGTCTTATGAGGAGCAACTGAAAGAGCTGGGGTTGTTTAGCCTGGAGAAAGGGAGGCTGAAGGGAAACCTTATTGTTCTCTACAACTACCTGAAAGGAGGGTGTAGAGAGGTGGGGGTTGGTCTCTTCTCCAAAGTCACAGGTGATAGGACAAGAGGAAATGGCCTCAAGTTGTGCCAGGGGAGGTTCAGGTTGGATATTAGGAACAATTTTTACACGGAAAGGGTTATTAAGCATTGGAATGGGCTGCCCAGGGAAGTGGTTGAGGCACCATCCCTGGAGGTACTTAAAATACAGGTTGACATAGTGCTTAGTGACATGGTCTAGTGATTTATTTTTTTTCTTTATCAGAGTTAGGTTGATGGTTGAACTAGATGATCTTAAAGGTTCCTTCCAACCTAGACAATTCTATGATTCTATGTACATTAATCCCACCTGGTTTATGATACCTAGCGTAGGAAGCCAAAATACAGATGACTAGTGCCATTTCAGATGCCCTTTAGGAATATTTAAAATACCTTCACTGAGCTGAAAGATTTAACAGTGCCTGAGACATGTCCTCTGCTTCTAAGGCAGACGGAGAGCAACTGGGATATCTGAAGACATCTAGAACGGCACTAGACACTGAACTGAACAGTCAGACTTTCACAACAGATTTACAAGCTGGTGTTACAGGTAATAGTAGCTTTTATGTGCCCTTTTCAAAATTACTCCAGTACCCAAGTACCACTTAGGTGATTTCCAGCCACACAATGAACAACTGAACACATTAATATGTGACTTCATGACACCGTTGATCTGAATGTAGTCACAGCCAAATCAGAAAAGATGGTGTTAGCGTAGAGCCATTGCATTTTCTGTTAATTCCCTACAATAAAGAAGTACACGTTACAGGGAGCCTAGGCTTATTTTCTTTTGTCAATGCAGACTAAAGTTTTCAAGAGAATTAACTTCCTGCTTAAAATCCATTTTCCAGAAGTGCCTATGCCACTAAGAGCTCAAAGCTTAACTGAAAGCCCAGGGGACACGGGAGATCACTTTCACCCTGCTCCAGGCATTGCTCCTGAGATTGATACTGAGACTGATTAAGAGTGAACTAGGAATGCCCTTTGGGAAATGATGACTATACAGCATGGAAGAGGGATTGGTGCATATTTGGCTCTTTTAAAGTATTTCTTCATTAAAAGATTTCAGAGTTTTGCATGCATATCTACTACTCATAGGAAAAATGCCCTATTTTTCCCCTGCCCTTTTTTTCCCCCCTTTGTTTAAGCAAAGTTGTTAAAAAACAACCTCCCTGCTAACCATAGATCTTCCAATATCCTAATTAACAGGATACACACTGAAACATTTCATGATGGCATGAGAAAAAGCAAACTTAACTCCTGAAAAGTAGGGCAGACACAACAGAAATCTTCACCGGCGCCGCTGTGCTCTTCCATACAGTCATCTACACACTGGCCAAAATCCCATACTCTGCCACATGGTTTCATGCTCCTATCCCTAAACCTCTGGGCACACCAACAGTCAGACAACTGGGTAACCAGTACTGAATGGATGCACATGACTCAATCAACTTGTGAAGATCTGAATCAGTTTTAAGTGCTTCTTGGGGGTTAGACCAAGGGCAGGACTAGATGCATACGGCCAGATTTTTCAAAAAGATGTAAGGTGCCAAGAGATACACATCAGCACCTACTGTTATTTTCAAAACCGCTTAAGCTGTTTAGAATTTCATATTTCAGAGTGAAATGTCTAAAACTTCTGGTCCACACGAGCTTAGGTAAAAGTCAGGATAAGGAATGACACTATTATACTATGACAAACTATTATGGCTTGATCTGCTTGATGCCCAAAGGGACCGAGTTGAACAGGTTAGCTGTCAGCATTTTTCAGTGACCAGTGTTGGATACTCCTTTGGATAATCCTCAACGACTCCAAAGAGCATCCCCATTTTTCATTTCTTTTAGGGTTGTCCTGCAGAAAGACAATGCTGTCTGCTACCTGGTCTTTATGCAACAGCAAACAAAGCAAACCTAGGCTTGGCCAGCAATGGTTCTCCTGAATTAGTCTGTTTGCAGAGTATTAGTCACAGAGCCAACACCTTTACAGGTCAGCAACTCTTTGGGAAGGTTCAGTTGGACTCCACCTAGCTTTAAAAAAGACAAGGAGAGGGCTAAAGAACAACAATGGTAGTTTTGATAATCTGACACTAATTATATAGAAGCATCTGCTCAAATAAGGCCTTCTACTTAAAAAACATTGAGACTAAAAAGTAATTATAACATGAACTCATCTTTTCTGAGGAATTTTAATGGCCTGTTGGACTGTCTGGACTGCCTGATTACATTCCCCGTGGAACAGGCACAATAGGCAACAGGAACAAATAGTAAAAAGACATAATGCAAAGATTTTGATCTATGTAATCATTGTGGACAGTGTAGGGAAGCAACTTTGGTACTGATATTTGACACAGAGGAAAAGAGTAAGAGACCGAAGAGAAATAAAAATTGTACTACAAAGTATGAGGAAACAACCCATACCTGTATTTGAAAAGTTACACTACCAGCAGTTCCAAAGGAAAAGCTGCAATAAGCATCTGGAACTCAATTCCTAATTTAAGACTACAGAGACCACTAAGATTAGAGCTGAAAACTTTGTAAAGGTTGGCTTATTTTTTGTTTTAATTAGAAGATATGAGTCTAGAGATCCAGAGTGCAAGAAGCACACGAGAAAAGACACTACTCTGGTAATTCAAAGACTACATCGTGACAAGACTACTTGTCATGAATTTAAATGTGCAGATGAACTATGGTAGGACATTCTTTTGAAGGGTGGCCACCAGAAGAGACTCTCCCACAGTAGGAATGTAACCCAATAGGAGAGTCAACCTTATATTTGAAACATCTCCATTTAGTTCAAATTATAGCATCTAAACCAAGTAAATTGTACAAACGTACTGTCCAGCACTCTTAGAATCCACAAAAGACCCTATTGACACTGTCTACTTCAGTAAGTTATATAGTGTTTTTAGAAAAGGTACCCAGGGAACCTCTGCTGCATAATTAAGGAATTTCTTAAAGATCACAAATATTTTATTTTCAGCTTGTTGGATTCCCCCTGATCAATAACTCTCTCATCTTGTTCCTTCTTACATAGAAAGTCACATTTAACTCTTCAAAAAAAAAGTGTTAAAATGCAAACAGAAAAAGAAAATCAGCTCTTCTCAGCATCTGGTGGTTCCAAGCTCTTAGCACAGCCACAAGAACTGAAGCTCAAGCTCACTTTATCACTGCTCAATGCCATTACAGTGGAAACAAGGTTTCATTCAGAAGGTACAGGAGAGGAGATCTGATCAAAATCCTGTTCACAAAGTCTCATTGTGAATTTCAGCCAACTTCTTCCTCTGTATGGGCCTGTTCACATACAATTCCTCTCTGAATAACAGGAGTAGTTAAAATCTCTTTACCCTGACAGACAAGCCAGCATTATACAAAAGAGTCCCTCTGAACAGTTCTTACACTATTTCTGAAGGTTTGTTAAGTCTCAAATGAAAACTCAAGCTTGGATATGCCTGTATTGAATATATACAGTTTTGTAGCCAGTACAAAACCAGTGCAGGTTGTACTGTAAGAGGGAACTTTTGCTCAGAAGTCTAAGGACCAAAGATCCATCTGTGAAGCACATTGGCAAAACCTACCAGAGGCAAGGATTGTTCTATGCATATATATCCTTACGTAGCACGCCCAGTCCTTGCTTTCACAAATACAAATTTCCCCTCTCAAATCTGCTCAAGAGTCCAGAAGCATTTAAAGGGCTTCACTGTGCCATAAGCCTCTCTGGCACCAAGAGAACCATGAGGTTACCACCACGTTCACCTCTGAAATGAGGGGATACAAACGCCCATGGAACAACCAAACAACGTACCTCACCTCTGCCAACATGGGGGCAGATTATCAGTGTGATTGCAATCCACCACCGCGCTGCTTTGGATTTCTCGCGTACCCAGCAACCTGGCATAACAAACATTGAGACATCCAAAGCAAATGGTCTAGCAAATGTTCAGAGAAATTCTATATCATACACTTACTGGAATGTCCCCCTGGTAAACTCAAGCTTACTTTTTTGGGAACTGTTAATACCAGTGGGTCTGCCAAAAATTTTAGTTGCCTGCTAACTATACTCCTTGCCCAGCCCCCAAAAAAGAATGACTAAAACTTTCTGAATGTAGCATTATCCCAATATATCATCTGGTAGAATTTACAGAAATCCAGATTTTTCAGTTTTTAAAATAAAGTCACCTGCTTCTTTTTATCCAGTTTTACAATTTCCACAACTTTCATAGCTGATGATTAAAAAAATATATATAATTTCAATATTCCTTTTGAGGGCCTTGTTTCGAGAAGTACAGGAAATTAAAAAGCAAACAACCAACCAACACACCCTGAATCTAACCATGTGAATTCATTCAATAGTAGTCATCATAGAGTAGCAAGCAGATACGTTCCTCCACATACACTGCATATACAATGGCTTTCACAACTGACCGTTAACATCTGATCTGTGGCTGCAAGTTAACGAAGAAGAGTTACACTTCCAATAGAAAAGTGAAATAAACCTTGCTCCTTCCAGCCAAGTCAGGTGCTGTGGATCACTTCCCTAAGCTACCAAAACCTACCTCACATCACATCTGTAAGCACAAAGGGTAACCAAAAAGCAATTTAAATGAGGAAATGCTTAACATTTTTCACAATTCGAAGGCTAATTTATTTAACCTGTTTATTTAACTGTTCACTGAATCAGGGAACTGACTTGGCTATAAAAATAGCTGCATGTTTTTTTTCCCTACACACTTTTGATTTCTTTGTTAAAGGCAGATCCTGATCTAATTCACTGTCCTTCCCATAAACACTTCAGCTCGTACCACTGCGGGAGCAGAGAGTCACCACAGAGGAACGGAGCAGCAGAAAATGCCCTTACACAGCACTGCTGCCGAGTGCTGTGCGTTAGGAAACCATGACCTGAACCCTCCAGCTCAGGAATGCTGCCCCACACTTGGCCAAAAGGCCAGGGCTGACTGAGCCAAGATGACTTCTTTCCTCACGAATTCTCAAGTCCTGCTAATCCAGGAAGAGTAGGAAAAAAAAAAAAAGGGATCAAAAATGGATACGTGAAAGGAGGTTCCTCCTCCTCCCCCAAAACAGAGGGCAGAACTTCAAAACTAGAGGCCTTTTTTCCCCTCAACTGTTTGCTTAACGCTTAATAACCAGTATGCATTGCATTAGTATTACAACCGCCTTTTGTTTACTCAAATGTGATGACCACACCATAAACCCAGTTTTATTGTTGTTTCCAGCCTGCTTCAGTGAGGGGGTGGGGAGAGGACTGCAACTGAGTTTCCACAGCTCATCCAGAGCTTTAGCTCTGCCCTGTACAGCGATAAGGGAGACGGCGAGTGCTGTCCTGAATAGCTGACACCAGGAACCGGGCTGAAATCATCAAAACTATCACCACAGGATAAGACGCATCAAAAGAAATGAGACAGAAGGGGAGAGAGGAAGAACTCTCATAACATAATGAGATGTTTATCTATAAAAAGTTGCCCACTTCAAAGCAGGAAGAGCTTCCACTCCTTGGTAAAAAAAAAAAAAAAAAAAGAAAAAAAAGAGAGCTTTTAATTAAAAGATCAGTCAGAGATTTTCCACAGTCAAGCAGCCTCAAAGAAACTATGTGTGGAGGAGGCCGAGAGTAATTTCTAACATGATTAGTCCATTCTTCAAACTCAACAAGGCTTTATGAAAGCAGCATTTCTCAAGATCTAGAAGATAAGGACTGTGGAAATATCCCCAGTCCCTCAGAGAGCACTGTCTCTTCCCTTCCAACACCTCCATCCTCATCAGTTTTTGCTCAGGAAAAGCTTAGAGAAATACTGTCAGAGCTTTTTGCCGCCCACCTTGGGGCAAGACAGATCAGAAGCCCAGGACCGATGGAGAGTCAAATGGATAAGCAGCTTCAGGCTACGCAAAGTTACTACCATGTACTTTAGGAGGCCTGGAAACATAACATGAAATATTTCTGTTTGTTGCTTTAGCCAGCCGACAACTTCTTGTGTCTTCTGCACAACCTTCCATCATACAAAGGTTTAAAAACCTTTGAAGATTTTAACTAAGTTGCACCCACTGTTGTGGAGCTCTCTCTCCATTGAAGGAATGGTATTTGCAGATGGGGATGGATATGACACCACTGCCTTATCCCTTTCCAGCATTAGAATATCAGCATTAGGGCTGTCATTACATGCTCTTGGGAACAAGACTTCAACCCACTTCTGTTTGGTCATATAGGTTTTGTATCCTTTTTTTCGTTTGTTTTCTGAGAAAACAGGATTTTGACAATTCACCCTTGAATAAATAAAATGCTACTTTTTCTCTGCAGGCTGCAATTTAGCAACTATTTTAGCATGTCACAGATAGACAAACACCAGGGCTATTGCTCTCTTGGCAAGCTGGTGTCGTGATCTTTCTCCAAGCAGGGAATACTAGTCCCTGCAATGACTGGTATTCATGGGAACTCCATCTCATCCTCACTTACCAGCTGTTAATTGTGTCTAATGGACCCTACTGCTGAGCCGATTCTGTTCTGCATAAGAATAGGGAATTACCCAAAAACCTAATTCAGTAGGGGAAGAAAGAATAGTCAGCCAACATAAGTATAATACATCCAATGACTAAACACACCCTGTCCCTAAAGCCCCTTTCCATACATCAGTAAATATGACTTCATTGAAGTTACTGGTAAAATTCTTACTTGATTCATCAGTGAAAGTAGAACACTACTGATTTTTAACAGTTAGCACCAAAGCATCCATCAAGACAAGAATGATAGGAACATAACTCTGCTCACAAGACATGAACACATTTACTTGGTCCCTAATATTTTTTCCTAAGTAACTGAATAAATTTCAATCAAGATACTAAAACTACACAAACATCCCCTACGCATACTCAGAACTGGACCCTGCAAACCCATGTCAGCCTTGCAGTTTCTCAATGGTTTATTTCTCCAGTCATCAAAATCAAGTTCATCTTTACATTTAAATGTTGCTATTGATAAAAATATGGAGTTAATTAGTTGCATGCTACGTAGTCTGATTAAAAGGGCAGAAAACTGCAGTTCTGAAGCAATTCTACAGCCTGAGAGAACTGACTGATGAGCACAGATCATACAAGGACAGAGTATTCTGCCTCAGAACATGCAATCCATATCTATTGATGCTTTTGGAAAAACACTACTGCTCCATGAAATACAATAAATGGAACATTTCAGAAGAGATCTGTGAACACATGTCTACTTTGGATTATGGGAAGAAAAAAGTTGATGCATGGAAATTCTAGCAGTGTCTATTATCGTCAGAGATCCTCAGTTTTACATCATCTTTAATCACCATGCTCAAATTGCTTGTAGATACAGCCCAGGAAAATATCTAAAAATAATGCAAGTATCAAAGATTTGTCACCCTGCCAATGGCAGTCGGTGACAATCACAGAAAAATCAAATTAAGTCCTCTTCAAGCAATACAGTCTCAATGAAATCAGAGAAGTGCTTTGCTTCAGTTTTACAATTTCATGTTGTTATGAAAGCTACATTCCCTGTGGAAATCAGGAGACTTTACAAAAAGTAAGTTAGTAAAATAGAGGAGGAATTGAAAAGAAAAAATAAATTACTTTTTTGAAATACTAGTAGAAGCTCCAAAATACAGAAGTGCTATCTGAACAAACTCATGAATACCTCCAGGGCTCTGGCAGGATTCAGTGGGAAGACCAAGGTGCAATACGTGCTCAGATTTCTTTGGCTAGCTTTATAGCTCTGAGATCTTGAGAAGCCAAATATAACTCAAACAAAAAGATACAAGCTTTACCTTTTCTTCAAGACCGGCATTATTCCCTCCTCCTTTCACCCTTTTCCCTCATTCCAGTCATTTAATAATGTGTCAGAACCAGCACACAATCATAACCATCCACTGGCTGTTCCCTTATCACTCTGTCACTTTCAAGCCAATTGCAGCATATTAAACAAACTAATAAAACTATCTTAAAAAAAATAGCTTTTACATTTACTATCACAGTAGATCTACTGTTCATAGATCCTAAAACACCGCTGGCACTGGGGCAAAAGCATAATCTGCAGAGCTGTAATCATAGAACAAGTTCTTGCTGACCAGCTCATTCAGTAAGATTCCCAGAAGCTCCCTGCTTTCATCCAAGAATGGATTTAATTTTCATCAACTAAACAATCTAACACAAAACAAAATGCATAAACCACATCCTGCTGCCTGCCATGCCCTAAAAAGTTCTTCTTGTAAAAGCTTTGGTCCTGCCCACAGAGAAAGTATTCCCACTCAGCACATCCTCCTAGCCAATGCTGAAAACTGTTGTAAAGGCCCTTGCCTTGGTGTAGAAGAACCGAGTGATCTCTTCCATTAATTTAACATTCATTGGCCTCTCATCTTGGGATCAGGGGACCTCAGATTATCACTCAACTCTGCCTCAAACAGATAATTTCAGAGGCAGCAAGTTAGTCATATTCATGACTAAATTCCTCTAAGAGGCCAGTCCAAACTGTGACATACTCTCTTGGACGTACTCATCACACTGGCCGGCAGAGCAGAAAAGACTACTGCCATTTGACATCTGTTTGTCGGTAATTCTAAAATGTTTTAATAATGTCAGTCTGGTCAAGTCACATCACAAGACTAATCAACAGAGCTGATCCTAACTGCCCTTAGAAGAGAAGCTTAGGTCAAGGAAAAATTACCCCCCAGGGGAAAATAAAACTTCTTCAATACCAGTTTAACCAGCAGCATGTTACTACTCTGAAGAATGAGAATATTTGTAAAACCCCCCACACAAGAATGACTTGTGGGGGGGGAAAAGGTGACTAAGGAATTAAACTATCCACTGGAGAGCAAATTGTGGTTTGTTGGCTCCACTGGGAGCAAAAGGTCTACAGCTCGCTGCCCGAGCTCCAAGAGGACATGACTTGCTGTCGGTATTTCCATGAAAGCTGTTATGTGATTCATTAGCTCTGCTGGCCCCTCTCTGCTCCCTCCCTTCCCCCCACACCATCATTAAACTCATCTGTTCTCTCGAGCTCTTGCTTGGCAGAAATGGCGTGCTGACATATAACAGACTTAAAATGAATGGCTCCCACGTTTAGAAGAAAGGAGAAAGAGAAGCAGATGAGAGAGACTCAAGAGAGGCCCCAGAAAAGATCTGACTACACACCCCAAAAAAAGAAAAACAAATTACAAGAAATAATATATCTACAATGCCTTTTATTCTGAAAGTCTCCATATATTTTACAAACTACACATCCTACACTGAAGAATCTCTTCCTCAAACATAGAATGAAGCCACCCCTGGTCCAGGACATAAGAAAACAGATCAATACTGGCTTGGTGTATGCACTGACATTTGATATTCTCATCCAAGCCATGTAAGCATGTTTCACAAATAAGCACAGTCCCAAAAAAAAGCCTAACCCTTGGATAACCCCACCCGTCACCTTGTTCCAACTGGAGAAGTTAACATTTCCTATTCAACTGCTTCTTTCAAGAAAGCTTTTGTATGTATTGAGTCATTTTTTCCACCTCTTTCCAAAGATATTAATCATCACATCACCTGCAGATGTTTAGAGGATAAACAAAACCCCACCATCACCGTGTCAACCCATGTCAAAGAATCTTAGCACTCCTGTTCAAAAATACAGGCTGCCTCACTGTTTCCAACACAAACTAATGTTTGAAAGGCTTCTCTCAAATGCTGGTGCACTGGACAACATTGTGTTCTTCTACATAAAACTTTCATGAAACGTCCCCACTATTTCACAGGTGTTCTGGCTTCTGTTTGTATATTCTAATGGTTCCTTTAGCCTGAGGCAGCCAGTCTCAGAAGCAGAAGCAACCTTCACCATCATTTTACATTCTTTTTTGTACTACTCTATCAGTGTTTTCATTCTAAAACCTCCATATGCTTTATAAATATGAATATTGAGAGCACCCAGCTGTAGCAGGAAAAGCCACCGCTTACTCACTTCGCAAGTAGGACAGTTTTGGCAAACAAGTGATGCAAACTTGTGTCACACACCACAAACGTTCTTACAAATGATTGTATATATGGTTTAAAATAAGTTTTAAATTAGAGAAGAGACTGTAGAATTTAACATTATTACAAGCAGTCCCCTCAACTGCTCTTTAGACACTTTTACACTCTTCGTAAAAGGTAGATTAACTTAAAAGGAGACAATACTGAGCTGTTTTAGAGTCTTCTAAGTCTTCAGTTCAAAACATGACCAGACACCAGCGGTGGATTTCTTTGCAAGAAAGACGCAATGTAGGATGTCTTCCCTTTCTCTGTCTTGACTTCTCCACAATCCCTTCCCTCAGCCAGCTACATTTCCTTCAGATTGCCCCATATTAATGTGTTATCTTCAAACTGCTCGGGTTGAGGGCAATGACTTCCCTTCCTGTTCCTTGACAGCACTGACCAGCCCACCCAGAACTCTGGGTTATTACAGCTGTATCTTTATATCCCAAAACTTGATTGTTAGCCGTAGTGTCAGGATCACACAGGCACTAATAGACTCTGAAAGTGTTGCTTCTGGGACCTGTATTACTGTATTTAGTTTTGAAACTAAAATGTATCTCTATCATAGAGCAATGCAAGCACTTCTGCATATCACAAAACAAGTTTTTGCATCCTAGTTGTCAAAAATCAACACAAACTCAGCTTCAGGTGTCTTTACATTACCCCCTGACTTCCAAAGCCAGAGTTCTCACTCAAGGAATACATTGTCAGGATTTATTCTGTCAGTAGTGATATTCCTGAAGCCTTTTTTCACAATTAAACAGAGTTTTGAGCATCTAGTTCAACACAAAATGCTCAGTGTTTTTCAGTCACATCCATACCTTACAAACAGTGAGGGCATATCCAAACAAGACATAGTACAGCCTAACACTTAAAAACTGAGAAGAGTTTTAAAACCGTTTAGGTGCAATAGAAGCATAACCCTTTCCCCTTCAATAAAAAAAAATAAAAAATAAATCACAGGACAAGAGAAAACAAAGGATGAAAGAGATTTTCAAAACCCACAGGGGGTCTACACGGTCATTTATCATCTATCTTAACAGTAATAATAAGCTGTTCAAATCCCAACACTAGCTCTAAAAAAAAATCACAGTCAGTTTTCCCAAACCCTGATCAGAAGTTAGCAGCTTCCCTCCCCATATCTTTATCCATCTCTCCCATAGTTTATCATCAGTATTATCCCTCCTCAAATGACAGTAACATGTTTAGTTCCAGCAAGACTTCTACAGCTGGCAGGGGAAGGATTCCAGGGCCTGGGGATGTAGGCAGCCATACTTTCCAGCCTAAAGTTTAACTTTCCCTTAGGGCAGCATTTCTTCTGGTGACTGGATACTGGCAGCTTTTGTGGTCTTCATTAGCCTGCTGATTAACATACTGCTAGAGAGTTCTCCACTACACCTAACTGCTGTTCCAGCACTCACTGGCCGATCTATTGTGAGAGATCCCACAGTAGCAATGCAGCGTTGTCTGCCTCTTGCTTTTCTTCACAGTAAGAGAGATCAGGTACGTATGTATCTGCTTTTAAAACAACAGCTACGCATCTAACCCAAAGTTATAAAGAAACCCTCATCAAGCAATAACAACTGTAATGGAATTTTGTGAATGAAATTCCCATGGCAACAGTAAGAAACAGAGTGCCAGGAAATACAACCTATTCCAGTTTTCTGTATGGTAGAGGATTCTAAGCTCGAACAGAAAGGAAGAAATAAAGAGCAGAAATCAGCAGGCCTCCTGTTTTTTCCTCATTTGGCATTTGAGAAACAAGTTAAATCAATCAAAAGGCAAAACAAAACAGTACCACGACATCAGGAACAAATTACCAGCCTTCCTAGCGTACAGTATAGACATTTGGCACAAAGGGAATTAGATCTACCTGATACTAGCTCTCGGCTTTATAGAAAGTCTGCTACTGATTAACATGCAAAGCGCTACACTTCTGAAAGGACAATGGTGGGAAGACCTTCCACAAAGCCATCACTTTAAATTCTAAGGCCTGGAAAATTTCAGGCCTCAAGCCACGAACAATGGTAAAGGCTAACACAGCCAAGCTGCAGATCCTGACAAGTTGCATGTACAGCACTAGATAAGCCTTATAACTTTTTAGCTGCATCATGCAGACTGTGTAAAATAATATGTCAGGCATTAAGGTCCCTCCCTTGTAGGCATTCTGTTCCAATCAAAGGATTTCTTTCAGAAAAGCTTCCCTAAGGACGGTGCTGCAATCTCAGGTATGGAGCAGTAACAAATACCATTTACAAGGCACAAGGTAAACAGCAGTAATTTCTGTAGCAGGCTCGAAGCCATCAGCATTAGCTGTGACAACAGCCTCTGTTTCCGCTCAGTGGGACGCTGCGGTGAAACCCCCCGAGAACAAAACCCATCCCCTGCAGGAACAGCCCCGAAAGCCGCAGGCAGCAGCCCCGACGTTCCCCACGGTCCGTACAGACCTTGATCGTGCTCCTCCACTCGCCCAGGCTGGTTGCCCATCTTCGGTCACTCGCCCGGCTCTTCCCCGAGCTCCCCTAGAAGCCCGGCGCCCCGCTCATGCTCGGTGGCAGAGGCGGACCTGCCTCTATCTGCTTTGAACGTCTACGCTTCAGTCAACTTAAAAAGGGGGAAAAAAATATAAATAAAAAAAGTCAGCTCCTTCCTAGTTCCTGGCACCAGGAACAGAGCCTGCTGCTCATGCTGAAGCAGCTGTGGCTCTCCCTCCTACCTCATTACAATATTATGCACTGGAAGGCCGGGCTGTGCAGTTAATTAGCTGCCTGACTGCTGGAATAAAAGGAGGGGGAGAAAGAGAGAGGCAGAGAAAGAGGGAACGAGCTCGCCGAGAAAGGAGGAGCGACTCGACGAGCGGTGCGGGCCACCCAGGGGCGGGCAGCTCAAACTGCAGCCGCTTCCAGGAACAGCGCGGAGAGAGCCCAAGCCCCGCTGGAGCCACCACCGAGCTCCACCACAGGCAAGAACTTCGCTTGGAAACTTCAGCAGGGCTTTCGGGGCCACAACGCAGCCACGGCAAGTCCCCCAACTGCCAGAGAGCTGTTTCTAGGCCATACACTAAGGAAATTTCAAAAGAAATACTGAAATGCAGCTGAGAGTGAAGAAGGGCAGAAGGACCTTCAGCAAAGACAAGAGCAGCCAAATGCCTCCAAAGCAAAGACAAAATTCATTTTGCCCCCAATTCACAACACCTGAAGCATGTTTACCATGGAGCAAACCAACCCTGCCCATAGGTCTAACTGCACTGGAGACTAGAGGTACACTTGGCCATCTGGTTAAGGACTGCTCTTAATTAAGCTGTCACAAGAATTAGGAGACCAAATTTCAGAATGCTCAGCATCTTCTCAAAACTTACAATACCTAAAATATACTGAAATGGAGACTGAACTCCTCTGAAAACCTGACAATGAATGTGAGCATAAGCCCTTTCTGAGAAGTCCTATCAGATTTTTTCCAATATCCTCTAGGGATCTCAAGCTCTTCTTAGCCTCAACTGGTACCAAGAATAGTCAGTACACTGCAGGTTCACATCTATATTATAAAAACAATGTACAGGATACACTGAATGCTATTAAAATCTCATTCTCTTTGTTGAAGTAAGGACACGATAGTTTTTTTAGGAATAATAAACCATCATAGTGATTTCCAAAATTACCCTCATGCTAGTTCCTTGCAAACGCTGAAAAGAGCCAACCAAACCTGACAGCCACTACTACATCTAGAAGCTGCAACCACAAATATGGTCTAAATATCAGATCTCTACCATCATTATTTTTGACTGACTTGTTCAGCAAGAGCAGCTGCATGAGGCAGCCCTACCTGGAGAGACTGGCCAACAGCCGGTTTTTCCAAGAAAGAAATCAAGATGCTCCTCAATAATGGAGTCAGGATGTACATGGGAAACAAGAATACTAATGGCTCCAGTGATCAGTTTCCATTACATGGAAAATTTACAGAATCACCTTCTTAAAGTTTTGGTTTCAACGAGAGAGTTACAAACAAATTCGCAAACAATAAACCAATGTGTCCTAGGCTCAAAACAGATTGAAAAGAAACCATACAGAGATTAATCTAGCTACTTGTGAATCCATTGTTTCCAGTAAAGTCTGGAGATCATTCAATATGATAGAAACAGAAATTTGCTGATATTTCAGTAAAACAGGGCAAGATAGGTGTCAATCTTCAGTTTTTCATTGTTCTTGCTCTGATACTTTATGGATGAAGCTAGAAGTTTTCATACAGCTGTCTATATTTGGATGACATTAAACAAAACTCCTGTCTCCTATCTTATGACATGCCAAGTATAAAGTGTTTCATTTAATGAGTAAGTTTTATAAAAAAGGATCATTGATAGTGCATTCTTCTTCTAAAAGTCATCTTACGGTCTCTTACATCTTGTATCTTCTTAGGATGGGTCCTCAGCTTGCCCTTCTCAAGGGTACAGATACAAGTGTTCTCCAACTGCTGTTGAAACATGTCTCCAAGACAAAGAGATTTTCTTCCATTGTAGACTAAAGAGCAACTTCTGCTTTTCTTCAACAGGGTTCACCAGAGGGATTGTATTAGCCAAGATAATCTCTTGGGTTGATAAATCACGACACTGAGCATTTATTATTTCAACACCTGCTTTCTATTTCTGTAACACAAAAGGGAATAGTGTAACAGGGTCCCAGTAAAGTATGGGGTGCAAGCCTGGAGTAATTATAAAATGTAATCACTGAGTCAGAGCAAACACAGCTGAAATCTGAGCACTGTAGAAGAGTCACGACTGGAAGAATCAATCTATTATTTTTGACAGTGGCACGAAACAAAAGTCACAACGTTCTAACACCATGATAGGGAGCATGATGTCAGGCAAAAGACTTCTAGCCTAACTCCACAGTGAAAGGTAAAGTATGGGTTTTAAAATATAGCTATAGCCTGAGCAGAGGTCACGGAGAAGGGATTACTGTTTAGGGAGCTTGCAGGTCAAACTGAGGAAAAAGAAAATGGAATAGTGGCAAGCATGATTCTAGCATAGTCACTAGGTAATGAATTATGACAGACACACAGCTAAATCTTCAGGCAACTACTTGTTATCTAAACATTTTACATTATTTTTCCTTCCTCAGGAATAAAAGTATTAACATGAATTAATTAACAATTTCATCTCTAAAGCAGATTAGCTGATTTATTTCTAGGCAAGAAGTTTGACTCATCTCTTTGCACTATCCACTTGTGGGACTGCCAATAAAACCTCACAAACACCCCTTTTCTATATAGTGAGAATGGGAATGAATTAATCAAGGTGTGAGATACATAATTCTTCCAACTCACTAGTCAAATGACAGGACTTACTTGACAGGCCTAACTTTTCCTTGCATCCTACTCTCACAACAAAGCAAATGAATTAGTTTAACTCGTTCAAATTGTAATCCATCTCAAAAGAAAAAAGTGCAAAGATGCCACAGAATGATCTCAAATTTCCAGTGGCCAGACAGCCGACAGTTTCTTCAGAAGTCTATGTTCTAAAGAAGTTACAAATGCTGAGCAGGACATCCAGGGGCTGGGCGTTCTGGCCAAGATTGAACTAAACTGAATGGGTCCTAAGGGTGGAGACTGACTATCAATACCAGAGTTCACACTATCATGCTCTACTTCTTGCATTAATGCTACAGATTTTATGAGCACTAAGTACATATTGAGCAGGGAAAAGAAATCTACAGAGCTCCATATATCATGCACAGTAGTGGACCCCAAAGGATTAGGAATACAACATTTATGTTGAAACCCAAAAGGAAGAGCAAATGTATTTTTAACCATGCTAAAAATTAATTTTTTGTTGTGAGGGTAACTGGTGAGGTCATAGTTAAGTTCATGGCACAGAACTGCAGCCTTCCAGGAATCTCAGATGTAGCTGTCATTCCCTCCCGCTTACATTAGACTTTAATACTCTAAAGCCAACCAAGAGCTGCCAAAAAGAAAAAAAAACAGTGGAAAAAAAATTATACAAGGAATGCCAAGCCCTTTCCTGATATGCATGCTTGTAAGACCAGGCCAGCTTTGCGTTCCTTTCTTTCGCTCCCTCCCATTCTTAAGTGCAAACACAATGGCACTCTGCCAAGGCATTTCAGCTGTGACACATTTAGGCCTAGAGAATTTGTGTTAAGGATCATTTCTCTTCAAACCAGCTGAAGGAAAGCTGATAATTAACCTGAGGCAGATAGTCAACACAAGGTTGTGTTGACTTTGCTGAACAACTTCACTAAAGAAGCCTGAAGAGAAATGAAAACAAACTGAGAGATCATAGGTTTTGTACTACTCCTGGACCATCCAAGCACCCTCCCCTTCCTGTTCAGGTATCCCTAGCAAGGCTTTGTGATCATCACAGTTCGCTTACAGCTGTAATGGATCTTCCCTATACATGTTCTCATGAGCCAATTAACTGCCAACAATTTAATGAGTCAAGTCGTTAGAGTCTTTAAGATTTAGGATTTCAGTATCCCTACCACACACTGAACCCTCTTAACTGGCTCAGGTCCCAGGGTGGCAAACACATGCCAAAGTCATTCTCTGGGGAATATACAACAGAGAAAAGGGTCTTTCTTTCACAGATTGTTTTAACAAGGAGCTGCAAAATCTTAGAATGCATTAATACAGATTCAGTGCATTAAATGTAAATTGTGCAGTAGATTATGACAGCAACAAAACTAAAAAAGGTAAGTGCTGCAGACGGTGTTGTCAGCAGAAGTTAATTCTTACTTGTTTAATAATGCAAGATGACAGCAGACAGCCTGCGAATGCCTCTCAAAGAAACCGTTCTCCTTAACAGGATCAGGTATTGGAAATCCCAGCAGACAATCACTAAAATGCATTTCTCTTGCTCTGTTCCCAGTTACAGAAGAAGGTTCATACAATACAACCAACAACAGAACAAAAGAATAATTGTATCCATCAACCTTCATACGCCACCTCCAGAACAAGAAGAGAGCACCCATTGATAGATCTCTCTAGTTCAAGAAATCACGGGACTGAGACCTTGAGCCAACAGATATCAGAATTTAATAAGACCACAGCTATTTTCTCATTAAAGAATTACTGAGCTCCTTCTGCCCTACTGGAATAAGTGCCTTTTCTGATTGAAATATCCTATCAGAGAAAAATATTTATCAAAGAGGAAAGGAATCTTGAAGAGCAGTCATGTGAAGCAGTGCCCATTCCAAGCCATCCGAAGATGTAGAACTGTCCATGGGTTACAGAAAGAGAGCAAAGATTAGCAGAACATGAAAATTTAACATGGCAACTAACATCATACAGGAACTTTTTCAGCAAAGGCATCAGAAAAAAAGATAACGGTAAGGAGAATTAAGAGAAACTTGACAAGTGGCTGCCACAAACTAAACCTGGAATGCCAAATTTGATCTACCTCAATGCTTGAGCTTTAACTTCAGAGCTTTGTGGCTGAAATCTTCTAAAACGGTGCTGATATTTAGTCTGATTGCTTAATACCTGGGGAAATCACAGCTAGAGGAAATATTTTGGTAAGTAATGTCAGAGAGGTTAAGGTTCAGATTCACATTTGCACCAACTGTGCAGATACGTGTGTGCAGATGTCAATATGCATATCCAGCTACATGTAGAGCTACGGATATAAATGTAGACTTAAATTTCCACATTGTTTTCCATGTTAAATTCCTGCAGTACTTCTTGCCTCTTTGAATGACATCTTGACAAAGCAACTCTTCCTTTCCCTTTTATATCAGATCTGGAGCTAGAACCTCTTTTTCTTTATAAGAAAGCATAATTATGCAAGCACTGTGTTGCACCTGGAAAGGGTAGAACACAACCAGCTTTCCAGATGAAGTTTTAAAGCATATTTATTGTGCCTGGGAAACTCCAGATGAGATCAGTCATTTGGTTTCTAGTGAAGTCTTGTGGAACAGAACGTACCGATCTCATTAGTGTCTCTCACACTTGTCTCTATCTTTCACAAGAAAAATGAGACAGTAACGAGTCTGAATGCAAAGTGCGGCAACCTTGCTACAAACCTATAGTAGTCTTTTGATGTGACAGATCACAAAAAGCAGGGCCTGTCAAAAACTGATGTATGGGAGAGTAAAAGGGCCCCAAGGTCAGAGAGCTGTCCTTCAAAAGAAATCACTTTCCTTTTTCCTGTTCTAATTGGGGTGCATTAGCGTCTTATGAAGAATTAAACTGTCAATTACTTTTTTCTCAAGGACTCTTTTAAACACAGATTTTTTTAATTTTTTTTTAAGAAAAATACTTCTCTTGAATTTTCTGACCATGTAGAGAAGGCTTCTGGTCTGGATTAGCTTCACATTAATGTAAATGGTTACCCACCATCAGAAAGTGCCAAACACTTGCCAAGCAGAGATGTTAGCAGAAAGAAGACAGTAAATTTGATAGACTTCATATATTACCCTTAAATAGGAATCTCTAAGTGACAATTATATAAACACGCAGGGAGCTCTGAAATCTGTAGTCTGCCACATTTTCAATTTTGATGGGAAAGACGCATATCTAACCAGTGTTATGTACAATAAAACCATACACCAGTCTCACCTCTAAAATCAGCCACAGCTGAACCCGTTCAGGTTTCACAAGTGACACTGATACTTCCCCAGTGCTAACAGCAATGCTGGTAGGGGTCAGTTCACCTCCTTTAGTTAAAGCCTCTGTTTTCTGAGTATCATCACTATCAACACAGAAGAGCTACAAACAACTATGTTTTAGAGGGAAATCAAGATTCTTTTTACATAAATTACACCACAAACAAACAGTGATGGACAAATGGACTAACGGTACATGCTCTACCAGAAGAAGGAACTGAAAATATACAAGTATCATTTTTAATCATTGGGATGCTAACTCTAACAACTGGGCAGGAATGTGAGTGACAATTCACAGAAAAACTGCTCAAAACAGAGACCCTCCTTATTAGAACTGAACATTATTCAATCCAAACTGTTCCACAATAGAATATAATCTCCAGGTCCTTCTATAGCCTTCACTGATTATGCCAAATTTCTTGGTGTTTTTATTTTACCATTTAATTTGCCAGGCTAATTACAACAGCATGCTTTGTACAGCTTCATTTCTAATGCTGGCAATGTTCCACTCCAGGATTAGTAGCTTTTGTCCAGGTAACCTGCAGAGTTCAGAGTCTCGACACTAGATGCCTGGGAGATAATTGAAACTCTAAATATCGTTGAGTTTGCCTCCTCTATACTTCTGCATTGGCAACGTCTCCAACCATTGACGTTCATCAACTCAGCACGCATGCACAGAAGGCCACACACTTTTTCAGCTAAAGCAAAAGTGTGCCAATTATTGATTTTCTCATTTTGTACACAATAATAAGCGGCCGTTTCTGATGGAACACAGGATGACACCCTCCCATTCCTGCTGGCATCTTGGCCTCTCCTGGCCTCCAGAAATATAACACATCCCACGGTCATTCTGAGAAGGTATAGTACCTGTCTTCCAACACAGTTTGAGCTTTAGAAAGATCCTGAGCTTGTCAGTAAAATACTGGGGATTTCTCTAAATTAGGTGATTATAACATTGTTATTGACAGTTTCCTACTGCTTCTATGGCAAATTCACTAGGTCTATATAGATTTTACTTCGGAATAATGAAATAAGCTGATGAAGCAGCCTGAGAAAACAAGTTACTTATGTTTCAGGGATAACTTATACATCATATTGTAGCAGGCAGATCTTGATATAAAAATCAATATATTTTGTGATAAATGGGGATGCCTGAAATGCTCTGAATGCTTTTGAATTACCTGCTCACAGCTCAGCCCAGCCACACATCCTGGCTGTGTCTCTTTCCTAATGTCCAGCATAGGACTTTTTTTTTTTTTGCTCTTGACAAACCTGACAGATAATAGCTGCTGGCACTGAAATAACAGCGAGGAAGCACATGAACATGATTAAACTAGGCAGCCTCGAGGGAAATTTTCAGAAAGTGCTTGAGCAGGGAGTTTGTAGGGAGTGAGTGACAGAACCAAAAGCAAGGATTTGGAATTACTTCTAGGAGCCACCGAGCAAGCAATCTCACCTGTCTGAACCCCAAATTTTCCATTTGTATACCAATACTACCATATAATGCTCTTCATGAGAGGTATATGATCACATAAGCAGCTTTGCAATTCTCTGTGAAATAGCAGTATTTAAGATTATTTGGCCTGCAAGCCTTGAAGGATCAGAATCTGAAAAAAAAAATATCACCCTTTTTCCTGTAATCTTGAACCTTAAGGAAAAGAGTTTTTAATGAAGATATAAATTTCTCTATTTAAACATTTTAAAATAATTTCTTCACTATACGGCTTCATAGCTTGGATGGCTTTATGAATGCATGCATTAAAATCAACTTTTTTCAAGATTAGTGACTACTTCCTGTTTTGCAATTTTCCCAGCTCTTTTTAATCTACTGAAACGTTAAAAGCAATGCAAGAGCTCTGTAAGTTTGGTTTTAACATAAAACCAAATTGCTACTTCAGGACAGTACATGGAAAGACATAACACTGCATAAGGAAGCTGAATCCAAGACATTTATTTCTCCCTGCATGTTATTTCCCATTACTTGGGATTTCAAAACTGCCAAGCAGTTACAAAGCCAAATATCACAGCACAGGACTTCCAGCCAGAATCTGTCTCCAGTTCCCTTTGCTCAACTCCACTTGCCAAGAATGGACACATGAGATTGGCCTCATCTCCCTTTAAGTTGCTTATGATTTAGTGCATTAGCTTCCAACACGGCAGACAGGGGTAGTTATGTCAGCAAAAGGCCAGAATGAATAACTTAAACTCCACCAAGGGCAGCACACAAACAAACCTATTTAAACAAGCAACCTTAATGTCAATTATTTATTATCTGCAGTATTTGGAACATGTGCTATTGCACGTGCTATTACAAATGTTGGACAGTCACACCCAAAGAAGAAACTCCAGCTTTTTGAATTTTCATACCTTGTTTCTTTCAATTTCTCTTACACAATAATACCAACTGAGTACTGCCAGACTGTAGCTGGAACTAATATAATATCATTCCAGAAAATAATCAAATGGCTCACTTGAGTATCAGACAAAGAGCCCAATCTAAAAAGCACAAACAAGCCAGGGCGGAAGACATGATGCCCGCAGTTAAGACATGAAAGAAAAATGCAGAACTGATGAAGGCAATCAGAGAAGCCAAAGAAAGTGGTTTCAGAATGAAATTTCAAGACTTAAACAGTTGGTGATGCACACAAACACCTGCATTTCCCAGTTACACAAACATCCTTATTTGGATTAGCTCCAGAGTCAGTTAGCATTGCAGTGTTGTCTTGATCACAATCAGAGACTATTTGAGATGCCATTTCAATAATATATAGTGGTCGAAAATGTTCTCTCCTTTTCTACTTAATGTTCCCAGGAACATGTTGTGCCCTCTGTCATAACTGATTTTTAATTTTCCTCTTAGCAACAACATACTGTATTATAATATGCCTATTGGTATTTTCTCATAGTGTGACAATCTAAAAGTAGCATCCAGCTTCGTAACCCTGCTCACTAATACTTAGCACCTTTCAGTGGCCATGATAGCGACATTCTCAGAATATAGCCAGACTTCCAAGCACACTTTAGGACTATGGAACCACTGTGAAAATTAAGACATGTAAGATACAGGTATTTTTGAAAACATATTCTGATAAGACCTGGTACGGTTCTCTCTAGGTTAAAAGGAATTTTAGAGGGGTATCACATATATTACTGTTTATCTACACAGTATACATGCTCCGCACTTGCCCTCTTTTCACTTAGCACTTATATTCCAATTCATACTTCTACAGGTGCTGATGCAAAGCAATATATGAGATCAGATCTAATGATGTAATTTAAATGGGCAAAACAATACCCAGATGTAACTTGACCTCCATAAACCATTCTGCCCTTTGTATTTAAACCTGTCATCATCATAAATCTTATCCTTCCTCCAATCCCAGTTATTATGCATGCATGCAGAAGGGGGCTCTCTATTCCAGTGCTAGCATTTTTGTATCTCACATACGTATTACATTCTGGACTCCCTGCAGTGCCGTTTCCCTGGCTGCATTCCCAGGATCCTATGCTGCATCATCTGTACAGGTTTTCTCCCTACGTTACTCCTCCCAAGCATCTGTTGCCAGCATCATGCTTCTTTATTGGCTGGTGAATCTTAAGTGCCTTTGTATGTGACTAGTCACTATTAAATTTGAGGATTTACATACCGATTAACCGCAGAACAAGCTCTGTCCTTGGGTTACTATGAAGCACTTAAGCTGTTACAAAATGCACCCTTTTCTTTCAGGGGTGAGGGGAAGTATATAAAGATATTTTTTCTTCTTTTTTTTTTTCCCCTCCCTCTTCCAGAAATCCCTTTCTGATTAGTAACATTGTTCTGTCACAGAGCCAAACCCTTCAGAGGCAAACAGGGAGGTCATGGTCAAATTTAATAAGATCTCGCATTCCCTTGGAAATGCCACCAGGGAGCAGACAAAAGCAAGCGTTTGCTGAGCTCCTGGGGGAAAGCAGAGCGTTTGCACAGAAGCCCTTGGTATGCAGATGGTGTCGCTGCCTTTAGAAACAGGCTTAGATTTGAAACCAATAGGAACAAGCTGATGGGGCTAACACACCGTAGCTTCGGAGCACAAGCTATACATGAAGATGGTAGGGCTGGGTCTTTGTTCTCGCGTCTCTGCTGCGTCCCAGGAACAGCAGGGTAACTGCTCTGCTCATTCAGCACAGGGAGAAGAGAGAACGCTATTGATATATGGTGAAAATGGCAAAAAAAGAAAGCTTTCAAAGGAGTTTATCGCTCTGCGAGGCAGTGGGCTGGGTAGCTGTGGGGCGCCGGCGCCCCCGCCTGGCCACACCGGCCGGGTTCACCCCCCGACGGCTCCTGGAAGCCCCTGGCTTCCCCCTTTTCTCTTTAGATGACGGACTCGTGGGATGTAGGATGCACTGAAAGGCCAGTCTGCAAGGCACTGTGCGTCTCGTCCTATATGCCGAGTATTACAGCAGGTGAGTTATAGCTGTGCTACAAGGCGGGGGACGAGGAAAACTCAGCTAGGATCTGGGTAAACCAAGCGACACTCACAGCACATCCCATAAAAAGCAGATTGTCGTCCAGAATCTTTGTATCTACCTGTGCTGGGCTTCAGTCTACTCTCAGCAAGCTCAGAAATCGCTCCCGTTGTAATGGTCTTCTTCAGTCGAGAGACTCCAGACGCTGCTGTCACCCCTGGTTTTGTCAGCATGTCGTCGCTGCTCGCCCTCTTCAGCTGCAACACAGAGATTTTGTGAGCAACCAGAAGATTAAGACCTCGAATATTCCCGTCAAGTAGCTCAAAATGCAAGGTTCCTGGGAGAAAAAGAACATTTCCATAAAGTAACCCAATGGGAATACTTTGACAACTGTACTAAATTTTTAACTAATTTTTATATTTGTTTTGCATTCTAGATATTTGTGAAGTGGGTTAAGAGACACTACTCTTTCAATAGAGAAGAATGAAAATGGGAAAGACCATTCAAATAAGCAAATAATTGAAAGGCAGGGAGAAAACAGTTTACAGGAAGAGTTTACTGCTCAAATCTTGCTGTGAGCAGCATTCAGATTTTCTCACTGGTTTACATTTAGTCAAGTATTTGGGCCTGTGCAGATAAGTGCCAGTTGCAGAGCCTGGCACACCGAGTAGGTCAAAGCAACAAATAAGTGGCCCTTAATCTGTCTGTCTATCAAAAAAAAAATCCTAAAAGGATCTGCTGGTTCCTGTCCCTCCATTCAGGATCACGTTTTGTCCCAGTGGTGACCTTAGATCCTCTGAAGAGGCTTCTGAGCGAACCCAATAGCAAGTAACTGCCAGTTCCTTCCTCTGTTTGTCAAACAGGAGTCACCAAACCTCATGGCCTCATAAAGCAGGTTATCTGACACAAACAGGGAAGATGCTGCAGATGAAGCCAAAACTGTAAAAATCATTTTTAGCTGAGCAGCTCAGGCTGCCACGACTGCAGAGGGATCTGGACAGGCTGGATCGATGGGCTGAGACCAACAGGATGAGTTTCAATAAGGCCAAGTGCTGAGTCCTGCACTTAGGTCACAAAACGCCCTGCAACGCTACAGGCTTGGGGAAGAATGGCTGGAGAGCTGCCTGGCAGAAAAGGATCTGGGTGTGCTGGTCAACTGCAGATTGAACATGAGCCAGCAGTGTGCCCAGGTGGCCAAGAAGGCCAACAGCATCCTGGCCTGTATCAGGAACAGTGTGGTGAGTAGGACCTGAGAGGTGATCATCCCCCTGTACTCAGCACTGGTGAGGCCTCACCTCAAGTAGCGTGTCCAGTTTTGGGCCCCTTCCCACAAAAAAGACATTGAGTTGCTGCAGCGGGTCCAGAGAAGGGCAACACAGCTGGTAAGAGGTCTGGAGAGTAAGTCTTCTGAGGAGAGGCTGAGGGAGCTGGGGTTGTTCAATCTGGAGAAGAGGAGGCTGAGGGGAGACCTTCTTGCACTCTACAACTACCTGAAGAGCGGGTGTAGAGGGGCAGGGGTTGGTCTCGTCTCCCAAGTCACAGGAGATAGGACAAGGGGAAATGGCCTCAAGTTGCGCCAGGGGAGGTTTAGATTGGATATTAGGAAACATTTCTTCACCGAAAGGGTTATCAAGCATTGGAATGGCCTGCCCAGGGAAGTGGTTGAGGCACCATCCCTGGAGGCGTTCAAAAGACGGGTAGACATGGTCCTCAGGAATATGCTTTAGTAATTTTTATTTCCTACTTCTTATTTATTTTTTTGGTCAGAGTGAGGTTGATGGTTGGACTAGATGATCTTTAAGGTCCCTTCCAACCTAGATGATTCTATGATCCTATGATAAAACACAAAAGCAGCCAGTGCAAGATCCAATGCAATTACCAATTGGAAATCCCTTATCCATGGGTTTTGTTATTTAGCCTCCTTGTTTATTGAAAAGCTGTGACCAAAGATGGAAAATCATCTCGTGCCAGGACCTGATACTATATTAATGGGTAGCAGAAACTAAAAAGTCTGTTCACAAGAAAGCATTTTGTTCATGCGACCACCAAGGAAATCATTCACAGCACAAAGAGTCATTGGTTTTCAGAACTGAATTCTCCAGAGTTCTGAAGATTAATGCTGATACCTTCTTCCAAGCTTATGAAAAGTAAACTATTTGCTTTACAGGGTATTATATAGTATGTGGGTTTTTTAAACCTATTAGTGGATATCATTATAATTTACTTAGTAAGCCTTATTGGACATGAGAAAGCAGGGTAAAGCAAGTCTACTCTTAATGCGTACTCAAGAAATCCAAGCAATAAAAGCACAATGAACTTAAGATTCCAGGAGAAACACTGAAATTATGTTGCTTCAACAAACAGAAGTAGAAATTTATCTCAGAACTTAGGTCAGCTGCTTTCCCATTTGTGTGCCTCCCATAACACCCTGTGTACTTCTAATAACAGCCTCTAATTAATTTCAGGAAAAATACTTTAAGCATTTTAAAAGACCAAAGCTCTGGAGAGTCTCCCTAGAGAAGTATTTTTTATATCCTTTTCATTTTGTGGACACCTAAACTGTTTTCACAAATCAAAACCTACTTCCTTTGAAGTTGTCCAGTGACACCCAGGGGGTCCGTGAACCACAGGCTGAAAACTACTGCTTGGGTTAAATGAAAATAGAGCACATAAAAAGCACTCTCCCTATTTAGCGGTTCCTGAATGTAAAAATCTTTAAAGAAAATGTAGTCTCTCAGCTCCAATTCTTTCTCCCTTTCATCTCTTCCTCTGACTCAGAGTCTGTGGTTTCCTGGACCCTGTAAGCACGTATGTTTCAATAGCTGGAGTGTTGATCTGCTCCAGGATACCAAACAGCTAACGTTTTGCCTTCTGGCAAGAGGTTTTGTCGGCTCACTTTTAGGAGCAGAATGGAACAACCTGACTTTCTGACCTTTAGAGACTTCTGCAGTCTCTCTAAAGCAATTTCTTCAGTGTGGCTTTTCTACAGCAGCAACTGTTAAGTTTGCCATTTATTTTTTGTCCATCTTAAAAGTTAAGGCAATTCCCTCACACAAGGACAGTATGAGAAAACCCACTCATACCTTGTACAGATACAGCGTCTCCCCCATCAGACATGAAGTATTTTCAGAAACATGCATTAGTCTAATATATGACACATTTGTAATCTCACTAGGCTTAATAGAGTAGGTCAAGCTCACTCCCAAGTATCAGGGTGTAATAGTGTTCCAGGCCTCAACCAAAGCTTTAACCTGGAACAAGGCTGGAACGCTTGCACAGTCCCTGCTGGTTAGTACCTTGCTGAGCCGAGACTCAAAGGCAAGCGAAGTTGAGGACTTGGATGTCTTCATTCCTGTTGAGGTGGTGGAAAGCGGTTTTCCTCTGTCAACCCCATGACTCCCTTGCTTTGCCATTGCACTCCAAGGCCTGGCAGTGCTCTTCATTTTCTTCCCAAATAGCTCAGTCTACAGAACCTAAAAAAAAAATTAATAATATTGTATATATTTAAACATAGACAGAGAAACATAAACTGTCTATATGCCATCTGAAAGAGAGCAGCAGAGTTCTCTGGCATCAGTTTAAAGGGCTGAAGAGACCATGCTAAACTTTGTTCCCTTTCTTATACGTATCAAAACTCAACCTAGAGAAACCCTCAGAGCAGGCTGCAGCCACTTATATTTTTTCACACTGAACGATAACATGAAACACCACAGAAGGAACACTGACTTTTGTTGGGACTGCATAAGTCAGAGACCTCTATCAGCCACAGCAGAACACCTGCCAATACTGAAGCACAATGAAAGAATATTCTAACTGAGAACACTGAAGTCCACGGCAATTGAAGACAACCTTGGGATAAAAAGAAAACTACTTCTCTTACTGTTAGATCCAGCATCTTCAACTGAAATAACACTCACTTTTAAAAACTCACATGAGAAGCAAGTTTCCTCAGTTGTACAGAAAATAAGATATCTTAAGCTTATCAGAGTCTTCTGGAGAAGCAACAGTTGATGTTGCCACAGTGATAAAAAGATGTCTCACAATACCAAGATTTACAAAACATGGTGAAAAAAATATCAACTTCCTAGCAAACAAAAATCCAGATCCACTATTCCTCAGAGACAAGCTTATGCAAGAGAGAAATCCTGCCAGGCATCAGCAAACAGACATGAATTCCCTTTTTTTTTTTTGGATATAGCTGAACAAATTTAATCTGCCAGTAAGAACTAGTCTGTTTCTCTCAGTAGGTAGACAGCTGCCAATTAAATAGCAAGCTCAACTCTTGTAGACTTAAAGCCATAAATTTTCTCCAGCCATTGCCCAATCCAAACTGGGAACAGAACAACAGAATTAGTTGGATTTAAAAAAAAAAATAAAGAAAATAACCTCACCAGTCTGAGTTGGGAGTAGGAGGGAGGGGAGATTGCCTGATATCTCCTCCTCCATTTCAGTATAAGCAACGTTTTTCTCCTGCAGCTTCATTTTCTAAAATAGACACAGGATGTAGCTGCCTATCAACCTTTGTAGGCAGAGACTCACTTGCTTCTTGTCTGTTAAACAGGTAACCAGGAGACACATGCAGAAATCAGCCTCGTGTCTCAGCTAGAGAATTGCACTTGCAGAGAGTACATGCTGTTTATCACACAGGAACCCGGCTGGGCCAGCATGAACTTGGACAACAATCCTTTGACAGAGATGCCAAAACAATTTCTTCCTGGCTGAATCAGTAGAAGGGCTTAGGTCACATTTTGTGTCTCATAATTTGTTTTACACTTTATTTCACATTCACAAAGAAGAACACTCACTGAACTCATGGGAAACAAATCTGTTTGGGGCCAAGTCGTATTTGACACAGCACCTTCCAGGTGCCGTGATGGTCTATTTAAGGAGTGTTTTGCTGCACAGAGGCAGAAGGGAATGTCAAGTGCTCTGCTGCTGTCTTATGGAGAACAAAGCTAGCAAGTGACATTTCCTCTATTTATCCTTGGTGCCTCTTGCAGGGAGGGCTGTCTACTTTCTCCACAGCTCTAACTTGTCAGCTCCTAAACAGAGAAATAAAAAAAGTTGGTAGTTATTAGTAAATATAGTCATTACTCTATTAAAATTCTTAACACATACATGGAGCCACCAACTGATCTCATCAGGGGAGAAAGCCTTTGTTGATGATTATGCTGGTCACTTGGCTCCTTTTTTAAAGTACTGACAGATACATAAGCTATATTACAATAGATAATAATGGTTAGCATTCCCACAGTTCATGATCTACCTTAGCAAGCTTTGGTGCTTTACATTATTTAATAAACTATTTTTTAATGGGCATACCGTTCACTGTATTTATATGGGTAAACAAGCAACTACACATGCAAACTATCTTCCTGATTAAGATCTTCAAATTATGCAGATTTTGGTTGTTGCAGATCCAGTGGTTGCACATGCATTTTGCTTTATTACACCCTCTGGATTTCTTCATAACTATCTCATACTTTCCTGCCTTAAGGTGTACAGATGCTTTCTTGATATCCAGAAGAATTTAATTTGGAGTCGTCCATGGCATTTTAAAGTTGCAGTGGAATGATATGCTCATTAGTAAAAAGAAAAGGTACTTAAAACAGAAAAGCAAAAAAAAGCAAAAAAAGCAAAAAAAAAAACCCAACCAAAAAACAAACCACAACTCAAGAAATCCAGCCAGTAGCCTAAGGCAAACCGGCTTTTTTATGTAATGTTAGCTGAATTATGTGCCATGTGGTCTTTATAATATTTTACTATGCCAAGTAGATTAAACTAAAATTGGGAAGAGTCTATTTGGATTTATTAGTGTTCATTAGTTTTTCATGTATTTATATGGGAATCAGCAATTGTAAAAGATGGAGGTAAGGCTTCCCATGTATCTGGTTAACCTGAACCTGCCTTATAGATAAAGATTTCAATCTCTGAAGTGGGATCCCAATACTTTCCACAAGCCTTATATGTACTTCAAAGAAAAAAGCCAGGTTGCACACATCTTAAGTTGCTTTCATTCCTAGGTAGGCGACACACATTTGAGTTATTAGAAGTACTGCTTCAGGAGAACTATCAATCAAAACTACTTCAAAAAAAAAAAAAAGGAACTATACTAACTTAGATATCTAAAATGGCTGCAGCCAGTTAGCATTCAGGAAACGTAACATTGGCAAAGAGGCTTCTCTAATCCTGGTGTAGAAAGAGTTCATATAGGGGCAGCTTGTAACAGATAATGTTAAAAGAATCATATAGAGCTTTTATCTACTTCTCTTAAACACACAATTTTTTATAGATGAACAATTAAAAACATACATAATTTTTAAATCTGGAAAGCTAAAAATAAAATAATTTCTGAAGATGCTTGGGTTAAGAGACACCTGAATTTACCCCTTCTGTGGGAAAGTAATGGAAGATTGAAGAGGAGGACTGTAAATACACTCACGTGACTCACATGTGGGATGCTGGAAAACACATATCACACTAATTGTTGCTTAGTTTTGTGTGCTCAACAAGTAGAACATCTGCACTTGGAAAACATAGGCCTGGGCTGGACTTGGAGCACATTATCAAACACGCCTGAGATTCCTGCCCTGCTGTTGAAGAGATCAAAGCACAGCAGAAAACTCTGCCTGCCAGAATCCTTGAAATACAGGCCCAAACAGTAAATGGGAGCTCTCTTGCTCCCTCACTCCCTTGCTAACAAGGACTCTCGTGCTATTAAGGACTCTCGCTCCCTGCAGCCCATGCTTGCCTGCCTCTGCCCAGGTGCTCCTTCAGAGGTTCCCCAATCCATGAGGTATTGAGATTAAATTTGTTCTTTGCCCTTAATCCATGGTTTTGTGGCTGTTCCTGTGTCCTGCCTGCATCAGCTCACACACCTTCTATCCAAGCCTTACACTAGGCAGCAGCTTGTCAGAGCAGAGCAGTGACTGCATGGCAGCTTCTGCTTCCTCAATGTGATTTTCAGGGCAAAGCTGGCAACAGCAGCTTGCCAAGATCAGCTTTCTGAGCCAGCAGAAGTGACTTTGAGAGTAGCCAGTCATGGTCATAAGCTATCCTGCAATGAGAGCTTGGGAATGGTATCACCACTAACTTATCACAGGTGAGCACATCTTTGAAAACTTTCACAAGTCAGGACTGAGTTAACACAGAGATTCATGGTGTAACTGCTGTAAGAGGACATTGTTCAACATCCTTTTGCACACAACCTTCCAAGCCTCGTGTAGCTGCATTTCTGCATCCGTGAAACTACATGGTAACGGCTTCCAATATCTCTAGAATATATGCATAGAAGTCAGTCTACTATACTTTTAACTAAATATCAGCATTTCCTTTTGAAAGGACCCCAGAGAGATTATGACTTTATCTCTAGGCGACTCAGAGAAATCCGAAAGAGAAGAAGCTTTCCACAAGAGATGCAAGCAGCTTTTGCAGATACAATGACAAAAATCACTAGTTTTACGCCCATTATATCTCAATACTTTTCAGATGACAAATGCTTCTGCTCACTCTCCCAGAAGATGACTTGCTTTAAGCAATGCCTAGATTTCATTTTTCATTTCTTTCTTCACATTTAATGTGAAATTTTCCTTAGGAAGCAAACAGAATGCCACCATCCCAACATTCAAAGTCTTTTTCCATTGGCATTGGCCAGAGCAGTTCCTAGCAGGCCACAAATAAATGCCTGTAGCATGCCCTGCTTGGAGCTGTACTCTGAAAACATGTAGGAACTGAAGACAAGAAGCAGCTCCATATTGAAATAAATGAGGGTTCAGGCCAACAATATATTGCTTCAGAGCAGCAAAATCAGTTCTATTCTGTCCCTTCCAAACTGTTTAGTTTGTTTGCTTTTAAAATCTTTTACACTTGGAAGTGCTGGTGTCTGCATACCCCTCTCCTCTGAAACAGGTGCTGCGAATGAGATAACCAGAGAGTTTGGAAAAGTGTAAAGCTGGTCCCAACAAGGCTTTTTCTTTCAGTAATCCTCAGAATTCCCTGCAGGCATCAGTCTTTGTAAATTCAGGCCATTCAGTTCATCGTTTCTCACTGGTATTTTTAAAGGGTATTTGGAAGTTTTTGATGTGGACTATTTTGGCAGCTGGGAAAAGTTTTACTGTGGAAAGACAGTCCATTTTACTTGAAACTTTAAATTTAGTCTTTTATTAAAGATTGAGAACCCAGACATTTCTTTATTAGTCACTCCACCTGCATTTATTAATAAAAGTCTTCAGAAGCAGCCTAGAATTACTCCCACTTTATGGCTAGAAAAACGGGATTAAGAATTTATCCTAGTTCTCAAAGGCAGTCAGCATCAGCAGAAAGAAGGCTAGGTCTCTTGGATCTTACGTCTTGGCTATCCATCAAAGGAGGAATTCACCAGTCCTGTAGAACAAAATTCTAGGAAACACATTCTGCTTACTATTAAAGGCTATTTTTCTCTGAATAACTAAAAAGGATAGGTTGATTTTAGTGATGACAATCACTTTTTATTTTTTTATTATTTCACAGTCAAGAAACCTAGAAGTCACACTATTACATAAATAAAAATTACTAGCATATCTGCAGAAACTAAGTCATAGGAAAAATCCCTGTTGGGGGGTAGAAATACAAATTATCTGTACCTCACACGCTTTACACAATTCAGGTTTTGGTGCTCATGTCTCTGCATAACGCTACTCACTCAACAGGACAGTCAAATTAAAACAGAGTCATTCAAGTTGCTTTGGGAAAATGAATGAAATAAAGAATGATGAAAACTCATTACTAGATCTGGAGAGTAACATACCAGATGGCAGGTTCATTGAGACCTGTGAATGCCCAGCATTTCTGAAAAACAAGGTCAGAAGCACCAACTCTGCAGATAGGATTCTCAAAAGGACAGAAGCCTTTGACTTCAGTGGGCTAAAACCCACAGTCCCCAGTGCCATTTTCCTTTGATTCAGTTACTTTTCATTACATCAAAAGGTCAGACTATTCCAGTCCTTTATTACACAGTCTCATGAAATCAAAGCAGTTTTCTTCTGGGTTTTTTTTTTTTAGCATGTAAAATCTGCATCATGCTTATACTATTTTCCTTCCAATCCAATCAATCTCTGCTATTTTTAGCAAACTATCAACTGGAACACAGAAATATCTAACAAGTTCGGTAAACTGTAAAGCATTTTCTAGTGGTGTGTAGGAAGCTATATGACAGGATAGCCAGCTGAGCTAAAATAGAGTTCTTTTCTGCCTTTCACATCAATTCACTTTAAACAACAATTTTTAGCCTTGACAGATGCTCCCATATGACTCATCTTGATTTCTTAGCTGATGTCAGCATTCAAGCCAGAGTCACAAACCAAGGAAGTTGATAGTTCAATACAGTAATTGGTAACTTGGAGATAGATGGCACAGATGAGCCTATTTGGAAATAAGATCAGGCTAACAATTAAAACCAAACTGTTCAGTCTTTGGTCATCTTTAGTAACTTTCCTTAGGCATCCGCTCCTTTCAGCTCAGTGTGTAGTATTTCTGTACCTAACACATCCATCCTCTTCTTTCTCTGGTTTCTGTTACCTTGTTTTTAATGTCTTTAAAACTGTTATCCAAGTAGAGACACTTGCTGCATTTTTGCTCGTACAAAGCTTAGCACTCATTAGAACTGGATTAAAAAGCCCACCAAAAAAAAAATAAATTCACAAGCCAGACCACCTTCTTCCACCCAAACATAACTCAATGGAACAGATAAGATATGCCTGTTTCCCAAAACCTCATCTATAAGGGTCTTCTTGCTTTTGTTGGCCAAAGAAATAGAATCAATTATAAACCGGACCCCAAACACTGAACAGCAGCTTCCTCTGGTCTCTCAGCAGACTTGCTTTGTAGTCTCATCTGCAGCTGAATTTTCATGTTTTGCTGGTAAAGTACCAGGAGACAAGACATCACTTGGAAATTTTCATGTCCAGACTGCGTGCTACAGCAGGGCAAAGTCTAATGGTTTTAGGCATGCCTCAAGCTAAGGGAGTTTTTTGGGTGCTTTTTCTTTAACATTCAAGAGTGGAGAAAAATGTACTATAATAATACAGGTAGGCAATTATAGAACCCAGGTGCTTTTACAAAGAGTTAAGCGTCAATAAATTTTAGGTATAAAACAAATACACAGAAATTAGAGACACATCCATGTCTCCAAAGTCATCCAGTTAATCATTGGGGCACATACAAAACAAAACACCAGTCCCAGGATTTAAGCACTGTCAGAGCCACTGACGGTTAAGAGTCACATCTTGAAAATCTCCATTGTGCTAAGGTTGCCTGAATATTGCATCCTCATGTCAAAATTATTCTCTTGGGTTTTGGTTTTCTTCAGCTTAACTGCTATCCTGTAGGACTCAAAAAAAAGCCTCAGAAGAGCTTTCAATGTGGCATCAGATGAGATTTTTCTTTACAGCACATATGGCTCCCTTCCTCTACAGTATCAGCAAACGCTGCGGAGCCAGTTCCTTTCCCTTCATGGTATCAGATGGAACCACACAAAGGAAATACCCTTGGCTCTCCCAAAGACAACGTTACTTTACCTCTGATTACAGGGGTAAGAGACAATCTCACAATTTTGTGTTGTTTAAGGAATTTCTTGCTTACTTCCTTAGTGTATTTTCCATAATTCTCAAAATGGATATTTATTAACTAATATATAAACATACCAAAAGGTTACAAGGATGTGTAAATTACATCAGAAATAGCCTAGGCAAGGACAGTTCCAGCTAGCTACAAATGACATGTTTCTGGCCATCAACTCATCTTCTGAAACCATCCCAAAAAGACTGCCAGAGTCCATGTCAGCAACTGCTAAACTCCATGTCTCAACACGGCTCAAAAGAAAATCCTCTTCCCACAGCAGCCATTACGGTCATTGATGACTTTTCCAGGCATGGACAGAGGAGAACATTGCAAAACCTTCTGCCCACCCTCCTCCACAGAAGTTCTCCCTGGAGTTTTGGATTTGTCATCTTTTATTCTTAGTTAAATCCCACTAAAAAAAAATGTAGAAGTTAAAAAAAAATCCTCATATGTGCATATGGACAAAGGATTTATTTACTGCATTTCTCTTCTCCTTGTTCCATATTACTGGCCAGTTTTAAGAGAGGAAAATACAGAAATCTTTGCTGCTTCTCTAGTTAAAATACACAGAACTGTCATCCAGCACAGTGACTGATGGTTAAAAATCAAGCCAAAGCTGTACTTTGAAATGACTGGGAACATGTTCCTCCTGTAATTTAAATTACATTGTTTGTACATGGATACTCAGTCTCCTCCTCCTCCCTCACACTGATTACCTAACCAGTCACCATTACACATCTTAGAAGATAAACTATTCTACCTCCCTATGACACCTGATCTTGTAAACAGGATGCAGAAACAAAAATCCCAACCTATCTGTAATTTTCTGCTCATTAGCCCTCCAGAAGGACAGTGGACACTACCAGGTGGATGGTGTGATACCCAAAGAAGCCAAAGCATAACCGTATGCTGGCTGTCAGCAAACACCCCACCATGCTTCTCTGGTTTAAGTGGATGTCTTGGTAAGGTTGGAAGAACAAAAGACTGCTATGATCATTCACTAACTCCAGGGCAGAGATGTAGAGTTAAACGTGGCAATTCTGAATCATGTTCATTGCATTGCTGATGGATACACGCAAGGGAAAAACCCAACCAGAACAGCGCATTTACGGGAAGGCAGAGGCAGGGGCAGCATATTCTCATACTGGGAGAGCGTACAGGAAAGCATGCAGTGGTGGAATGCGTACATAGAAGTTAGGCAATAAATTCCACAGTTTCATCAAGTCACATCAAAACTACACCTAGGAAGTGATCCCACACTACAGGATTTGGAGAATGCATTTTTCTAAGTCGTGGTTTCCTCATTACTTCAATGCATGGCAAGCAGGGGAAGTATATCCTTTTATATTGTGCTAACATCCAACCTGTGGAGACGCAAGTCAAAGGAGAGATTAAGGAAGGGAAAAGCAATGCATTGATTCCACGGTTCCTTTTTGAAGTTACAACCATGTTATAATCGCAAAGAATTAGGTCACTCTGGGCTTTCCCCAATATGACTGTCCTGAATAGACAGGTTTAATTTATGTTCAGTATATTGCAGGTTGAGAACAAAATGTTTTAGAACCATTTCAAGGTACCTACTGCTCATTAATCCAGGTTCTTTGAACTCCTGTCCTAGTGAATACGGCACAAAGCAAGTGACACATATGGTTAACACTTTATGTTTTGCCAACCCACAAGAAGGAAGAAAAGAAGGTTTCGTTTTAGATAGAGTAAGAGCTATATAATTGCCAAAGAAATTAAGAATAATTACAAGTGGTTTGCCTAATAATTACCTGTCATTACGTTTTTCTCTAGCATAGAGGGTAGATACATCTACAAGAAAAAGAAGGAATGATCATGTTTTTTGGAATGGCAGAGAGAGATGCACAGCACATGGCTACATGGTAATTCTAACTGGTACACGCACGCAGACTGGCAGGTTCCCCATCCCCTCAAAGCACAGAAGGATGCCATTGCAGTCAATGCACCGGCTTGCAATTCCACCCGATTCTATCCTCAGCTCTAGCACAGATTTATTGCACTGTAGTCTCTTTGCCTTAGTTTTTCCATTTCCATAGGATCATAATTTTTCAGGGAATAGTATATTTATGAAGATACGCTCATTCAGGCGCTTTGGAGAGGAACCCCACAGAAGAAAAAAAAAGAAAGATGAGAAACCAACATCCGTCACACACGCACAAGCGAGCAGCCCCACAGATTGCCACATGCTGGGACGCTTCCCTGACTCCCATTTTCCATCCATCATAATGCAGAGAAATAATTAAGATCTCAAAACTATCCCTTAAGGAGATACTTATCCTCCATTAAAGTGCAGAATAGACCACTTATTAAAGTTAATAAACTGAAAACTTCTAAACATTTGAATGACAGTGTGAACTTTTAACAGAAAAGGTTCTTTACAAAAACAAGGACATAACTCCAAAACTGCATGAAAAACTAGAGGACTTCTGCATTTTAAAAATATTCATACTGAACAGGAACCAAAGAGATTTAGGCAACAGTGTTAACTGTTTACAACTGTTACTTAGGGGACCACCGATAGACTGAAAGACCCACCTTGGTGGGCTACATAATGAAATTAAACTGTTTTAGAATTGAACTAGAAAGGGAAGGGTTAGTACATAAACACACGCATGTTAGAATGAGGTTTTCTTGTGTTAGTTACTTGTCAAGTTGTGCAAGGAACACTGTATTTCAGCAAAATTTTATAATTTGGAAGAGGAACATGCAAAACAGTCCCTTTTTGAGGTGAGACAGAAGGGATTAGTAGAGGACATCTAGAAGAACTTAGACTGTGTACAAGTGAAAGGGGTAGAGAATCCCTGTTTTCAAACCAGTTCTACCAGTAATCTTTCACTGCTACACATACAGGACTTAATTAACATCGCTACAACTTTGCCATAATAATAGTATTTATATAGCATGTAATATTACTATTGTTATTATGATCAAGCTTCAGTCCACAGTACAATTTTAAGGACAAATGTTCAACTGCTCTAATTAAAAGGTCCTGCTGAGAAACTGAACAGCTCTTCGCTGCAGTGTTGTAAGAGGGTTCCTGTCTGGTGTGCTCCCCAGTGCTTTCACTGATCCCCTGCAGAGATGCGAGCTGCCAAACCTACTTGCTCAGCAGCTCGTTCCTTTCTGCCCTTTCTCGACTGGACTATGTGAACGCGCAGTAGCAGAGGAAAGTCTGCTTCTGCTCCTGCTTCATTTAACTGTTGGAGCAAAACCTTTAACGGCCAAAGGATAAGGCAGAACCACCCGCACAAACAGCTTCAACCCTTCCGTCACTAAATACGTCTAGCTGAGCAGATGAAAAAAATACGGTAGCCAGCTCTCACAGACTCACACGGTGGGATTTTTTTGTTGTTGTAATGGCTTTTGGACAACCCCAGCCCATTTTCAGCTAATGCAGAATTGCCTGCACTGTACATTTTTGGTTTCATGCAGTTTAGTTTTAGAGTGAGCTACTATGGAAAAAAAGTGGTGTTGAGCAAAGCGGGTTTATTCCCTCTAGGAATACATTACTGATCCTAGAACCCCTCTAGAGATAATACAGTTCCCACCTTAAAAAAATAAAAGATATTAAGATACTTACAGTAAAAGCTTGTCCTCTTTTCTGCTTTAAAAAGAAAACTGTCTCCCACTAGCTTCTGACAGCATGTGTAAGCCAGACTGAAAATTCAGGGCTTGAGTGCTTCCCTGAGAGGAAAACCACATTGCAGCGAGACACAGAGAGCTGCTTGAGAAATGATTCACATACGGAAGCAAGCTGGCTTCACCAGCACTTTGGCATTCAGCACACACACGCACACACATATGCACACTTGCTTACTCAGGGGAATGAGAAATATTATATTTTCATCAAAGCAAAGAGGATTTATGCAAGAAAGTAATTTGTGTCCCACCTCCAAAACACTGAGATGCTTCAATTCATAAAGCAGATGAAGGGTTTCTTTCAGTGTCCCATCATCCCCAACAGCAGAACTGGACACCGGGCAGGAGAACACAAACCCCAGACTAGTCTGCATGATCCAATCAAGTAAAAACATGTGGTACGTACAATGTTGGAAGGACAAGGAGGTGGCCATAGAAGGCAGGCATTTTTCAGAAGAAACCACAGAAGCAGCTTTCAGAACCTTTTATATTCCATGCTAATAATCTCTCCCCGGAGTGCCAGCAGTCACAGCCAGGACACCTTACAACATTTCCCTTTGCCTTCATCATTGCTGCAAAAAAGTGGAAAAGCATGTGCATGCAGGGAGGGAAGATACACCAAGACAGAGGCTTTTTACACAGGAAGTAACTAGAATCAGTCCTGAGTGACTTCTCTTGAGCTGTCCAAGACGTGTCAATCTGTTCTCTATTTAGAAGAGAGCAAATAAGGGACAAGAGTGAGCAATGCTCAAGAATGTTCCCCTTTCTGAAGGTTTCTGAAGATAATTTAGCATCTGAAAACAGAAAGAAAAGGACCAGAGGTCTTAATGGAGTTAAAGCAGGTAAAAATAGTATCAAGTTGGAGGAAACAGAGGGGATGCAAAGAAAAATCAAATCTAAATTTCAAACACAGATACCTACACTGTTTAAAACTGGGCTTTTTGTTCATCTCTGTCCAGAGAGGGGTCTGTTCACTCTCTGAAGTCTCTGACCCAATCCATTCAGACTGTGACTACAGATCAGGAAATCTCTCCTGAACTACAGAGAGGGATCCTTTCCCAGCAGTGTGGGCACAGTATATAAGCAATGTTTAATTCACAGCTCAGATAAGAAGGCAGTACATTGTCATTCATACTAACAAAGTTCTTGCAGATATTGTGGTCTACATGAACTGTGTTTCTCCTCCCTGAGGAAGTGACACTACATTCAGCAATACGCACACAGGCAGTGAGGTCACTTAGGTACCCAGTGGAGGGACTACAAGTCACTCCCTCTGATTTGACTGTGGACTACCTTCAAAACTGAACAGATACAGCTGAAAAATACCAACTCGGAAGCAAACAACTGCAGGTCCCTGGACCTTGAACTCATAGATGGGAGGGACATCAGTTGCTTACGCTTTGCTGAAAAGCTTCTTTGTCTGAAGAAAACACTCACACATTTTGGACTGCAGCAACCTGTCTTTTTGCCATTGCTGGTGAGTTCGTACAGGCTCAGTGGGGGAACAGCGCTGTCAGCCCAATAGGTTTTCCTGTCCTTCAGCCAAGAGAAATAAAGAACTGAAGTAAGGGGAGTTGGAAGAGGAGATGAGCTACTATATTTCATTCGCAAAGATATTTTTAGCTTTGATAAATATAACTTGACCAAAGCCTAAAAATGAAAATGCTTGGATGCGCAGAGACAGTCACAGCATTTACACGCTTCAGCTTCGGTAGACAGGCTGGAATAGTGGCATATAATTTCCCCAAACCCCACAGCACAAGACCAGACAGTACATTTGTTTATTTAGAGGTTTTCTGGTAGCACTTATTGCTATAATTATCTGATGTCTTTACTTAGACCAAAGAATTAAGCAGCACAAAACCTTCTGAATTGAAAAATTGCCTGTTTAATGAACAAAGTCCAGAAAGAGACAGCTAAAATGAGCTGGCCAGGCTCACAGAGAAAGCCTGTGGCCTGTCCAGGGCCTTAACCATAATTACTTTCACACAGCCAGGGTGAGAAAACAATTTCAGTAAGTGATATAAACTTTTTAAAAGAATCTGCCAGGTTCTCACCCAGCTGGTAAATTTAGTTGACAGACAAAATAACAGCGAGCATATTGCTTGCATGCTGCTCCATCCACTACCTCCACAACTCTAAAACAAGGTATAAGAGGGTAAGACCAAACCCCACTAATCAATACACCTTTAAAATACTGTATTTGAGGAATTCAATTTTATGTTGCAACCTGCATTGCTTGTTCCATTTTACAAGAATAAATATAGATGAGACATAACTTAATGGGATGGGCAAGGGGCAGAATTTCTAGCGGCACAGCTTGTTTGAGAAGCAAATGCATAGAAAGAGAGTGTGGAAAAAAAAAGGCTCACACAAGGAACAAGGTTTAAAATATCTTTGAATGTACAAATATTTATGCTATATTTAACTGCTTTTGTGCATGCAACAATCTTAATTACAGAGGAGAGAAATTCCATAAACAAGGCTATTATGTCAATAACAACATCTTTTAAAGCAAGTCTCTAATTCAGTTATAAAGCTTGGAACATTACTGTCTGGAGTTATAAAACCAGAAGTAATTACAGAGGAAAGTCTGCATCAGACAGTGAGTATTAGTGGAGTCAGGCCATGGCTTTGGGACAGCATTTACTCCACACTTTCTTCCTTTCTCTACGTAACTGATACAAACTTCTTTATTTTCTCAGTTCCACTACAGATGTCAGGAAGTTCAAGCAGCAAGTGGACATTTGCAGAATGAATCATGGGGCACCACTTTTCATTTTGACAAAAACAACTGCTGTTCTGTTAACAAGATGATGCTGATCAAATGGGTATATATAGAGAGAGCTCCTACAACCACTGCCAAAAAGGCTCCGCCAGTGCAAGAAAGCTGTGTGTGCTGACTTGGGGAACTCAGATTTTTTTTTTTTTTTCATTCCCCTCTCTATACAGCTCCATGTTCCCACTCATACTTGAGTGGTAGCCTGTGGCACAGCTACCAGCTTTGACCTGGAACTAGGGAAAATATTTGTTGCTGGAAGAGACTAGAATCATTAAATTTGGAATAAAGGCAGATATGTTTTATGGAACATGGAGTGCTACAGGAGATGAAAAACAGCTTCCTTTGGTGCTTTTTGCCAAAATTTCAGAAGACCAGACAACAACTCTACAATTTCCAAGGGAACAGCCACTAAGTCAAAAATAGAATTAGGAAACTGCCTGTTGCAAAAGTAAGAGTCTGTAAGAGGCACCAGCATTTTTCAGCATTTCTATCATTTCCGAGTAGAACACTGAAGAGTTAACAGACAGCTATCTAGCAAAAAAAAAAAAGCCAACCCACAGAAAAAGAGAAAATGAGGAAGCAAATCTACACGGTAAAGGAATATTCATTGTATTTCATGTTTAAAATAAAAGTCTGCGATTGCTTTTGCACACATTTATCCAAAGTTTTTCTCTGCAATTTTCAAATGTCTGCACTGTCTTATGCACCAGAGATACAGCAACAAGCCA
The DNA here is from genome assembly GCA_028565335.1 of Limnodromus scolopaceus. NCBI lineage: Eukaryota > Metazoa > Chordata > Aves > Charadriiformes > Scolopacidae > Limnodromus > Limnodromus scolopaceus. The sequence continues at coordinate 7,799,607 of JAOXNO010000007.1, forward strand.
AGGATAGCTTTACTGCAGTCACCCCTCTATTTAAAATGCAGATCAAACTGAATATGTAAAAAAGGCAATACTCATCGCTCTTCCCTGGAAGGGGAAAATAAGCCTTTCAGTGTTCTTTTTTACTTAAACAATGTTTTCCTATTTCAATGACTAAGTAAAAGACTTAGAGGAAAGGGAGTACATCCATTCTTTTATTATTCCTCACTGTTAGCTTTCTGATATATAGGTTATAATGTGGCATTCATTAACAATTCATAGAGAATTACCATATTCGAGTAGCACAGCAAGTTTCACTAACTACACAAGCAAAACAGCGTGCAACCTTACTTGCTCCCTTTACTTATTGTCCCAGAGGGAACACATGCTGGAAAAGCTTGCGTTTTATCACCTAACGGGAAAGGAATTACAACAGGTATCCATTAGAAACACTAAAGGACCTTGAACAGAAAACTGTTTCATTAAATTTTTGCTGATCACTGACAACGGAGAGCTGTGCAGGAAAATTAAGGACTGGAGAAGATGTGTGCTGGAGGCTGCCTTAGAATTAAAAAACCCCAACAGGATGGTGGAGGAACGTCCCACTGCTTTGAACTTTTGGTGTGTTTCAGGGTGATGCAAATAAAAGACCTGAGTTGTCAGCTTTGTTTCAAAAGGACTTGCCCTGGAACTGCTGACAGCCCCTGAATGGAAGCAGAACTGCAGGGTATGCCTAGATGTACGAAGTGCATCACAGGGAGCCCAGTAGCAACAAAAACTAGGACAAATGAACAGAGAAAACTGATGAAGCACAAGGAGTTCAAGTCCCAGGAGATGAACAAGCCCTGTAATGTAGATCAGGATTTCAGGAAAAAAAAAAGCTATTGGTGAGGTTTGATTCCCCATATAGCAATGTCTTAGAGATTCTGTCTTGTTCTTACTCTCTCCATCTTTTACAGATTACTTGAACAGAATCAGCTAATCATTGCAGTAGCTTATTAATTCATGTATTTCACAAGGAGGAAACCAAAGGCACCTAAACTAGTGAAAATATCACAAGCTAGTAAGGATTTACAGTGCCCATTGACTTTAGTTCTCATATAATGTCAGCAGTTTTTGCAAGAGACATGCATATTGCTATACGTAGGCATCCTCAATCAGAGCATAAACGTTTGGCTTTGGTGACATAACCAAATCTAGAAAAAAAAAACGGAGAAACTAAATTAAAAAAAAAATCAGCAATTCCTTGCTTCCTGACAGCTTGTATGTACAAACATGTTTGCTGCTACTTAAACTTTTAAATCAACTTAGCACACTTGAGAAATTTAACCATGCAGCTGAAGTTTGAAGCATCCAAACACTGAGATCCTCCCAGTACTAACCACAGTGTTACAGAACAACCATTGAGAAACACGCAGTGGTCTAATGCAAGCAAATTCTATTCTGAGTTCCAGGTTCTGCTTTCAAGATTCCTTATGAAAATTATTTCCTTGGATTTCTTGGTTAGTAATCGTAATTACTTCAGATCTTAAATCCTCAGACCAAATTTGGAATACAATAACATTATAACTACAATCAATTATGAGCATTTTTAAGCTCAGCAAAAAAGATCTTTGTATGCAGATCATGTTGCCTAAGAGCTAGATAAGGACAACTATCAGCACTTCACCATCGTGAACTCACCCTCCCGACAGGCAGAACTCTTTCCATCAGAGCTGCACAGTACCACTCGCTCTGCCTCTGTCATGTCAGTTGTCCACAGACACAGAAAACAAATGCAAGTTGCACTTCTCAAGCTCTCTAAGATCAGCCTCCCATTTTCTTGTACAGAACAGCTACACTGAACAGCCCGTGACACGAACGGAAGCCTCCCTGACTGAAGGTAGAAGGCCTTAATGCCAAAAGCAGCAGGCGCAGCTAATGAAGTGGGAGAGCGGCAGAAATAAGTGCTCAGCTTTCCAAGTTTCTGTAAAAGCAAGGGAAAATTTAAAGTCTCCAGCAGATACTAAAAGAGGAGGGTCATGAAGCAAGAGAACAGATTGTACAAAAAGGAGGAAGTACCCTATGGAGTTGTGACCTGTTTACCATAAATAAATAAATGGAAGCAAAACAACCCCTTGAGGTGACAGAGTTAGCATGAGGGACATTGGTGAACCCTTCACATGTAGAACCCTGTAGAAACAACTGTCATTACAGAGCAAAGGAGGGTTGATTGGCCGAGCAACAAGCACTTGGCAAAGAAAGCAGAGGTGAGAGAAGGAAGGGGGAGAATTAGGAAATCCAGGACAGCAGGAAAGTCACTCCGGCTAGCCTGGTACACAGCAGCTGAAGGCTTAGAACAAAAAAGGTAGCAGTTTGGGAATACAGAGAAATGAGGAGAGAACACACAAGCCAGCTCAATTTTTTTTCTACTTGACACTGAATCATTCAGCAACTCTGCCTGCTCCTGTGGCAAGTGGAACATCACGACTTTGCATCCTTCATTAGGATTAATTAGTTCACTTCAGTATCAAAAGAAAGGCCAAGAGTTGGCTCAGTTGAGGAGAGCGAGATTTTCCTCTTCCTCCAGGAGCTCACTGGTGAAGGTGTGCTCTCCACGGTTGGTCTGTCCCTGCCCAGGTAACTGTCCTCTGTTCTCTGATCTGAGGACAGATTCCAAAAATAAAAATTAAAAAAAATTTAAAAATCACGTACTCCTTTCCATTGTTAATAAAAATAAGAAATGCGTTATTTTTTCCTCTTTGCCATTGCGTGTGATCTCATTCAAACCATGAAAACAACAGCCTAAGCATTTTGCCCTGTTCTATCTCAGGGAGCTGGAAACCTTCTACCAACAAGAAACTCTTACAGCAGTTACCATGGTGACATTGCTAATAGATATTTAAAGGCAGCTCACTCATAATCACATCTATTAGATACTGGGAGGCTTTAGTAAGAAAGACACAAAAAGCTTGAAACCAGGGAACCAACCAGCCTTAGTGGTAGTATAAGTGGACATGAAATTTATGACGAGAGATCTGCTTATACCACCATTTAACTGGACACAAAGGGCTCCTGTTCAAATCCAAAATGGCACTGAAGCTTGCAGAATAAACTATTTTTAGTTAGTCGTTTAAAAATCGGTTCTGCAAGCCTCGTTTCAATAGAGGTAGCTCTATAAATCCTTTCAGAGCCATCATTGCCAGGAGTGTAATAAAAAAAGCTGTGCTACAGCTCATCCCACATGAAAACCAGGCTGCTGGAAATTCCCTGCCAACGTCACCTGGAGGGGGTTCCTTCCAACAGAGGAACATCGGTGGTGGCTGCAGACAACATTCCTCTCTGCTCCCACCCCAACGGCCCGACACCAGGGAACTGATGAGCCCCATTCCTGCAACGCAGCCACAAACTCGGTTCAAAAGGGACCTTGCCTCCCCATCTGGAGGTTTGGGCAGACTAAGGGATGGTGCCATACTGCTTTTTAGATGTTATTATGCAGCAAGGAAGCTTGAATCTGGGTAAACATGAAGTTCACCGAGTTGAGGAGGTATCTTTGGTTATATAAATGTGAAATAATTTATTTCTTTAGGTTCTAGTCTGTAGATTTCCAGCCCACTGGTATGTAAGGAAGAGAATCTGCAGAATCAGATCTCTGGATATGAAGCCACCTCACCAAGCTGGCAAACTCTATGTAAGAGTCATCAAATTGAGATTTCCTTTCTCTTTTTGCTGCATATTTCCATGACAACTTTCCCCCTTCTTTATACTGGAAAGGTCTCTCAAAAGAGAATTTAGGCTTCTATAGCAACAGCTAAAATCCCTAGGAGATGATGATGCCTGAAACTTTATACAGATCTTTTTTTAGACCATGAGTTACAACACAAGTGCATTTCGAATTTCATAGGTGAAAAAAAGTATGTGTAATATTAGGGAAATAGTGAAGAGCAGAAGTAGTAACTTGCTGAAGTAGGACAAACACAAAGAAACCACCTAAATTTCAAAAAGGATGTGCACTTTGAGATATAAAACTTTAAAGAGAGCAGAAAGGATCATACAGTCATCTTCAAAACCCACATCCTGCTCCTTCTGGCTGAGTTACGGAACAGAGTCACAAGGAACAAGTCTGCTGATCCTAAAAGGAGATTTTATTGAACTCTCTCTCTCTGCAGTGTATCTTCATTGATCTAAGGCAAAAAATGACAAATCAGTGAGTCAGGACACCTTTTCAGTTTTAACTCCCATACACCTGCCATCTAGCTACAGTCCAGCCTTTTTTCAGTACTTTAGCTGTTTGCTGTGGTAGCGACAGTATTCTCCAGTATGGAAAGCCTTGGGAGCTTAGAAGAAAAAAAAAAATAACTACACTCTCAAACAAATAAATTGGTTAAACTCATGTAAGCCAAGGGAAACACTAAAGTTAAGACTTTCCTTTGCCGAATTTGGGTATAATTCATAAAGCACTTCTCCAATACCCTCTCAAAGCTAAAAATCTTTTAAACAACAACAAAAAAATATTACATTCACAGTCTTGATTATAAGTAGGAAAGCATCAGACTTAGCATATAGATGAGAAGACTGCAGAATGGAAACATTAAGTGGCATTGCCAGGACCAGAGCCCAGCAGGCCCCAGTATGCTTCCTTTTGGAGCCACTGGAAACCTCTTTGCTAAACAAGAGGTAAAGTCGGCAGCGTGACCAACTGCAAATCACCCAGACATTCTTCTGCTTGTGGTGTGATGGAAAGATTTTCCTTTTTTTCATTAAAATATCCATTAATTTATCCCATCTGCCTCTCATTCCCCTGGATCATCGCAGTTCTGGTAAGGGAAAAAGGTGCAGGCAGGTAGGCATGAGTGAAGAAGAATGGATTGAATGTAATTATTGGTGACTTCCACCTTCAGCCGCTTCCTGCCCAGTTAGATAACTTCAGAAAAGACTGTGGAACTGGCAGTTTTACAAAGCAAACATAAGTGCTATGAAAAGTTACTTTTTAAAAATAGAAACGCCAAAAATGACAGCCAATGCCTATTCAAAACCTGGGAAATCTACAGCTACAAGTCATACACAAAAACAGAATTTCAGGCAACTGTCCCCTTATTTCCAAGGCTTATCCTGTCTGGAGAACACTGAAGTGTGGGAGAAAGACTGCGTCACTGTAAAGGTCAAGTGAAATGCAATTATTTAATATCCCCATGTGCTGCCCTCTGCTGAAACAGACGCTGAGCACATTGGAGAATTGCATCCATTCCAGGCTGTAGAAAAAGTCCTGATCATCAGCACCTAATGCTGTCATCACACAGAACGAAAATGTTTCATCTGGGTCTAGAGAAGGTTAAAAATAACCTGAGCTCTTATACCGGACTTAACAGCTCCAAGATGAAAGTGTAATTTCAGGCCAAGCATTCAGATAAGAGCCTGGCGAAGGAAGAGGATCAAATGCATTGGCTACGCACGCCTGCAATAATGAAGGTTTACAGGTTTATAAAAAAGAAATAGCCGAAAGTTTCATTTGAACAACTTATTTATCAAAAATGTGTTGAACTCTCAGGTCCTCGCTCCAAGCCTTAATCCTCCATCTGATTTCACTCACATGAAAAGTCTGTTCAGGCAGATGAGATTATTCAAATACCCAAGAGCACGTATTTGTTCATATATAGAACACAGAACAGCATGAATGGGAAAAAACAAAAACTATTTAAACACCTAAGGCGGGGGAATATAACATATATGTATTTATATTTATTTATAAATATTTTTATATATAAGTATTTTACATAATTATATTTACAAAACCTTTTTAAATATAATATTATATTTTCAAACAAATAGTAACTCAGCATTTTCTCCAAAACCCAGGAACATAGAAAAGAAAATCAAAACAATATTTCAGCTATACATATAAGCTCTCAGTGCACAGATCCCAAATCTAACTTGCCTTTATTCCCTTCGTACCTTTGAAAAATAGGCTTTACAGTGTGACTTCAGCTCAACTAGGTTATTTTGGATCAAGGAGAAGATTGAAATCTAAAGTTCAGGGCTCCTTAGGGAGATCATCCTGCCAGCAACCTTCCCTACCTTGTAAAAATACTGGTTTAGTAGCAGTAGTTTTGTAGTTTTTCACAGCACACTTTTCAACGGTTTCTGACCTTAAAAAAAAAAGAAAAAGAAAACCAACAAACAAACAAAAAAAGGAGTAAAAAGGACTGGAGAGGAAAGAGCACTGGGCAAGTGGACCCTACTGGTCCAGCCAGTAGAGGGCAGTGGAATTTAAGAGGAAAGCTGTTGAAAATGAACTTTGTATAATGAGAGAATTGGAAGTGGCAAAACCATCGATTTAAATTGCTGTTTGAACCTACATATGCAGTCCTAAGCTAAGACATCAGCAAGAAAAAGCGCAAAAGATTAAAAAAGAAAGAAAGAAAATTGATTACTTCGGGATCTCTAAAGAGCTATGTTTCAGGATACCAGAAAGATTTCATACTTCATGCATTTTAAATAATAATTATTAAAACTTTTAGGTAATTTTCCGTTATTTCGAGGTATCCCATTGAAACCATCACAGCTATTTCTCAGGGCTGTAAAAATCTTTAGGCAACTTTTAAAAATAAAATAGAAAAATATTTTAAAAAAAGTCAAGAAGCTATTTTTTAAGGTATACCCAGCTTCACTCGTGCCGAGCTGAGCAGAAAACTGGTTCTTGTCCACAAGAAGCAGAAAGTAAGGCAGGCTAAGCAAAACACAACACAAGCAAAGCCTGCAGAAGATTTTTAATGTTCACAGCACCTTTTTTACTAAGAGTAAAAAGCATAAAAGCAACACTTCTCACGTCATTACCAAACAGAGCAAGCACCCAAGAGCCAAGGTTTCTATGTGATTTGACACCAGCTAAGTTCGCGTTTTGTGACAGAAAGACAGATTTTGGTTATTCTTTAAGTCCTTTTGAAATATACAGTAAAAATTTGCCACTTTACACCTGAGGCAGCCCAGGTTTCCCCAAAAAGGCAACAGGAGATGGCCTGAGACCCTCGTTCTCACCCGCCTGTGGAAACCATGGAAGCGCGGAGACACCTTTCCTGAGCTCAGACGCTGAGGTGCCGCGAGGCTCTTCAGCTCTCACCTCAGACAAGGCTCGAAGGTTGTCGGGGTAAACCCCAGGCCGGCCCACGCTCCAGCCTCCCCACGCTTCGGGTGGGCCACAGGGGCAAGGAGCCGGTCTCTGCACCGACAGCGGCACCGGGGCTGGGCTCCCGCCCCGCTCGCCGCCGGGGTCCGCTGCCCTCACTCGTCCCGGCCGCTCGGGGAGAAGCTACAGCCGCCCGGGGTGCGGGACCTGTTGCCCTCAGACCCCGCCGCAGCCAAAAGTCAGTCAGGAGGGAGGACGGCGGGGGGACGGTGCCGACGCCGCGACACCTCAGAGCTTCCCGCCTCCTCCCCACACCTCAGCCAGGGCACAGGGACTCGGTCCCGCACTGCGGCACCTCAGTCCTTCCCCGGCTGACCCCGGGCGAAGCCGCCGGGCCTGCCCCAGCCGAAACCGGAGCCGGCAGACCGAGCCGGAGCCGCACTCACCTGCTGCCGCCGCCGCCGCTCCGGAGGATGCTCCAGCAGCCAGAGCCCTCACCTCACCTGCAGCGGTTTTAACGGCCGCCAGGGGGCTGGCGCGCAGCACGCCGGGTAATGTAGTCCCCCTCCGCCCCAAGGACTGCTGGTCCCTGAGGCGCCGCGGAGCCTGCCGGGAGTTGTAGTTCCCCGTGAGGGCGCTGCAGCGGGGCACGCTGGGATACGTAGTCGCGGCGTAGCTGAGGGCGTCGGGCGCGTCCTCGCAGAGGAACTACAGATCCCGTGGGCCCCCGCGCGCCGCCGCGGCTGCCGGGAACCGCGTTACCGGCGCCTCGAGTGGGCCCGGACGCGGCGCTGAGCCGGCGGCGGGTGTCCCAGGCTGGTCATGGCGGCAATGCCGCCACCTTCTGCTCCGGGCGGCCCGGAGCCTCCCCCGCCACCGCTGCAGTACAGCCTGCTGCTGCAGCACCTGGTGGGCGAGCAGCGGCGGCCCCGCGCCTGGGACCCCGCCGCTTTCGGCGGCATCCCCAGCCCGCCCAAGAGCGAGGAGCAGAAGATGGTGGAGAGGGCCATGGAGAGCTGCGCCTTCAAGGCGGTGCTGGCTTGCG
>JAOXNO010000007.1:7807752-7834356 GCA_028565335.1 Limnodromus scolopaceus
AGGCTGGGGGGACGGGGTTAGGGAGTGGGAGGGGGGGTGTCCCCATGGCGTTGGGAAAGGGGTGGAAGGGCAAGAGGCAGCAGCACAGGGACCTTCCGTGGACACCTCCTCCAGTGTCTGTCCCGGGGGGGATCTGTACCTGTCTGCCTTCCTTGCAAAGGACGAGGTGTGCACAGCCTTCCCTCAGCACTGCTTGTCAGCAGGGAGGGGGTCAGCAACAGTGCCTGTAGTATCCAGAGACAGGTCACTTCTGCCCTTGTACTGCCCCTTTCATGCTGCAGCATCAACAGGTGGGGTGCTCTGAGGTGCTCTGGTGCCTGTGGGGAACGTGCTGCTCGAATCCAGCCAAGGTTCATTTTTATACTCTTTGTCTTTTGCAGGATTTGTCCTGGGAGGCGCATTTGGTGTCTTCACAGCTGGGATCGACACCAACGTTGGGTTTGATCCCAAGGATCCATATCGCACGCCAACCGCAAAAGAGGTCCTCAAAGATATGGGGCAGCGAGGCATATCCTACGCAAAGAACTTCGCCATTGTGGGCGCCATGTTCTCCTGCACCGAATGTGTGGTGGAATCTGTGAGTAATAACTTCTTATGCGTTAATAAATGTTTCCGTGTAGACTTAATAATCTCTTTTACTAGATCCAAATAAGTATGTGTGTCCCCTTTGTAACAGGGCAAGGGAGCAGGCTAGTTTATTCTGTTTGCTGGCCATCAAAGCTTTTCAGCTTTGAGATCTGTCTTCGGAACTGCTGTTCTCTGACAGAATGAGCAGAAAAGCATGCAATAGCGAAGTCCTTTTCATGTCAAGTCCTGAATGTATTGGCAAGTGTAGGTGTTACTTTTCAAAACCCTAGCTACAAGTACCTGTTGTTACTTTAAAACATCAAACTATGAGTTGCAACATGGTAATTTGAGCCTCTAAAAATTCCATATGCAGAAAGTGATCCTTACATGAAAGTTACTTAAGTAAGAGGCCTATTTTCATCTTGCCCCTACAGCAAGAAATGACCTTGTGCAGCTCAGTGGTGGATCTGCCATCCATTTTCTTAAACAGGAAAATTAGCCTGTTACGAATTTCAGTACTGCCTTTTAATTGAAAGATACAATTATTTCTTAAATCACGTAGAGGAAAAGTGTATCTGCTCGCACAATGGAGTGAAACAAAGAGATCTGTGCCCTGGTGAAAAACTTGTGTGCTCTGGCTATGGAAATAGTATATCTTTGTCAGCAGAGTGCTGTGACTCTCACCTGCGCTGAGAACCAGGCTGCGGGGCCGGGCTCAGCGTGACACCCATGTGGTTATAGCGCCTTTGAAATCTCTGAGCTGGTGCTCGTGCAGAGTGCGAGTGCTCTGGGGCTGTATGGGCTCATCTGAGAATCTTTGCCGTAACACTGCATTGCACCATACGGATTTGTCTTACCTCTCCCGGTGACCCCTTCCTTCCTCTTCTCCTGGCCCTGCAAGTTTTATATAGAGAGTGCAGGGGGCCATCTGCTGAGAATAGAGGGAAAAACATCCTCGGCTGAGAAGGGGCTGGAAGGTCATTTACTCTTTCTTCGTATTAGTACAGACACTGAGTGTTTATTCCATATTTATTTGTTGATTTTTAATTTCACAGTATCGTGGAAAGTCAGACTGGAAGAATAGTGTTATTAGCGGCTGCATCACAGGAGGAGCAATCGGCTTCAGAGGTTGGTAGTGCCTGCTATAATTATTTCTGTGATAAGACTCTAATTTGGTTATGCAGTATGCAGTGTTTTTAATGCAAAACACACTACAAATCTCTTTGCATGGGGTAATGGTGATGTCAACAGGAGAGTGCACTCCAGACTGGCAGAACTGCTATCTCTTTCCTTTTCCTGTCAGCTGGAAAGAGATGTGTGTGTAGGGAAGGCTTGGTCGTACAGGACAGAGAGACTGGAGGAAAATCAACAGAAGTGACTTGAGAGAAAAATCTGGAAATGGTGTTAGCTATCCACACTCTTCTGTGGTGTTGTGAGGAGGAACCCAAAAATACATACTGAGCAACTCTCTGAAGCTACAGCTCTTGTGTTAACAAAGCTCTACTTACATATACTATTTCACTGGCAGTAACTCTGTTAATTTGCACAGTGTGTAAAATCCTTTCCTCCTTTCTCATCTATCAATTCAAACAGACAATTCTATTTAGCTGTAAAAGAGCAGGAGCACTGGGATTTTAGTCCAGCAGGCAATAGTGGGGCTTTGGGAAGCTTTGAGTGCTAGCAACATCTGGAGGAAAGCCTCCAGTAGGAAGAGAGCTGCTCTGCTTTTCAGAAACATCAAACTTCTCTCACCTCTCCCTAAGAAAAAAACCTGTCCACAGAGTGTAAAAGAAAGTGCTCCTGAAAGTACTTTTAATTGAGCTCGTTAAGTTGTGTCTATCCTGGACCTAATCCTCTTAGAGGTTTCAAAGCTGCAGCTGCTCTTCCTATCCATCCCCAGTCTGATGGCAAAGCCACTTGCAGTGGTCAAAGCAGAGAGCACTGAAATCAGCAATGGCATTTTCCTCTTCCAGCCCTTGATGGGAGACTTAGCAGCGCAGCACCCGGCCAGCGTGCCGTGCTAGTCCAGCCCTGCTAGTGCGAGTCCCACACGTGCCAGGTTCCCCTCCTCACCTTGGGCAGTGGTAGTGCCAGTTGTCCCCTGGGAGAGGGTCGCCAAGTTCCTGCAGGTTTAAGCTCTTCAGCACAGCGTAAGCTAGTTACTGGGAAGTAAAATAACTTTCCTATTTCGTCTCATTCTTTCCCACTCTTTTCACATTGCAGCTGGATTGAAGGCAGGGGTTATCGGCTGTGGTGGATTCGCCGCTTTCTCCGCCGCAATTGATTACTATCTACGGTAACGGTGGGATCCCTTGGGAGCAAAGTTTCCCTTTTGTTCCAGTGCTGCTGCAAAGAGCCTGCATCACGGCAGAAGAACCATCAGGCTTACCTTTCCGCTGCCTTTGGACTCTTGATCAGTGCAAGCTGGATGGTGTTGGCTGCTTTTCCTGAATGACTAACAATAATCTGGCTCTGAGCCCTGGCGTGCTGCTTCAGGCAGACTTGCGGGAGTATGCAAGGAAGGAGCCAGGCGCAGCGAGCAGTATCTCCAGCATGGATCAGCTGACTGTCAGTTTCCAGGAAACAAGCCTGGACTTTGAGCTTTTTCGATCCTTTGGGTCTGATTTTAATTAAGTCTGTTGCTAGCATCAAAAGAGGCAGGAGGACGATCTTTAAAAAAGAAATGCGGTGATTTAGGTTACCATGTATTTGAACGTGCTGCAAGTGTTTAACAGTTATCAGTTTGCAGCTTGCTACTCTGTTGGGGAGAGGTAAGATCCTGTGGAGAAATAGTTTGTTCCAGGCTTTTCTTAAAATACCAGCTGAAGACAAACCACCATCTGTACAACTTGTCTTATTTCAAGTACAGAGATGAGAGCCAGATTTCTTTACCATGTCTTAAAGGGAAAAGCAAAAAGGAATCCTTAGCCTTAGAACTGTGTGGTTACTGGCAGATGAACAAAACAGTTTAAGGGGGGGAAAAAAGAGGTCGTTGCAGAAGTATAATTCTCTGTAGCCACTTGGCTAGCCTGATTTAACCTCGCTGTGGGAGTACAAGTATCTTGCTACTGCTTTAACTGCCTCAGGCTCACACCATTAGTTCCAGCAGTTTGATGGTGACATTAGAAAGCAGAGATGTGAGAATAAACCACTGTTAGACAGATAGCTGGGCATTCACTTAGCACACAGTCTGTTTCCCATCGCGTCCCTGTACCACCTCTGAGTGCCCCAGCATTACACTGGGGAAAGTGAAGTGTTATTTCTGCAGAACACTGGTACTGAAGTCAAAACATCTGTTGGTTAGCTCAAGGAGCTGCTCCCTTTTTGATTTGCGTTCGTATTAGCCCTCTTGCTCATCTAACCAAGCTCAGTTCTCAGGCCTCGGGGGGACAGTTTTTACACAGAATAGTTTAGGCTGATTTTTAACCACCGTTGAGCCGCTCCACAAGGGCTAACACCCACCCTCATCCTTTTGAGGCAGCGGGATTTCAGATTCAGTGCACACACCTAATGGTGGTTCTCTCACCCCCTACCCCTCCTTTGCATCCACAGTTTGACATCCCCGAATGGTGACGGCACTGGCTTACCTGGAGGAGCAATCCTAGCAGGGTGGTTTGGCTGATACGGTGGTCAGTTTGGAGGCATATTGTCTCCCGTTCCCACACAGAAAGAAGTGGGGAGACAGCACCATGTGATCTATCAGATGAGGTTTCCAGATCGCCTGATGGCCCTTGCTGTGCCTGTTCAGTATCCTCAGGCCAGAAGCTGTGCAAGTCAGCTGAATTTTAAGCTTGAGTAATTTGGGGCTGATTAAAGAGGCTGGCTCCAGACAGTCCAGGTTTTTTTTTTTTTCCTCCAGAACGTACTGAAATGCAAGGATGTAGCCCAAACCATAAGATGTCTCTTAAAAGATTGTCTGGCGCAACGCCTGTGCTTATACCACTGGCCTGAAGTGCAATTAGCAAGATTTCCACGATAGAAAAAGAAGCAGCTGTGATGCCAAGGTGAACAGTTAGTGCAAACAGCAACACCACGGGGCTCCTTTTGTGCAAATGTTGGGGCTTTGCATTTTTATTAACCTTTTTTTTTTTTTCTTTTTCTTTCCTCCTCACATGGTTTACAGCCATTTAAAGTTTATAATCTACAGAAATTGAAACGGAACACAAACAAAAATATATCCTTAACAACTTTTGAAAGTCAAATATTAATTAACAGTTCTATTCTACCTGTAGCTGCAAGAGTCCAACCCCCGCCACACACACACACCCCCCTCTTTTCCTTCCTGTAGGGACAAGCAGAAGCCAGTCACAGGGATGGCCGGGGCTGTGGGGACCAGGCCTCCAGCCACTGTCGCGCAGAGAGGAGGAGGAGGTGGGGGGGGAAGATTTGGCTGTACAGAGTCTCCATCTGGAATGACAGTATGGTGGACAGAGACTTGGACACGTGTAACAAATCAAGACGCACACAGGGATCCGTTGTGCAGTCAGATCTAAAACTCAGCCTCCTTTACAGGGTCCAGGGCCGAGGCAGAGACGCCTGGTTATTTTCTGCAATGCTGTTTCCCTTCTGTTCAGCTGGTAAAGTCAAGAGGAGCAGGGTCTGGAGTGTGAGCCCTTTGGAGGGGGGGTGGGGGTGGGACGACACTGGAAAACCTCCCCTCCTTTAGTTGGTTTGCTGGTGGGGGGCCGGCGGGCGCTGCCTTCCCCGGGGAGGTGGGCTGGGGACATACCCGGTGCACGGGTGGCAGGCGGCCGGGCTCTACCTGGAAGAGCCTGTTGGTGGGGAGGGCAAAGGCAGCGCCGCTGCTGGCCGGGGATGCGCTTGGTCACTTCTCATCCCTCTCCATTTGGCACAGGAGAGCGCGGGGCCAACGCCATCGGGGTGTCGGGGGGGGGGGAGGCTTTTCCCACGAGGACACGGACTCGGCTCACAGAGCGAAAGGTTTCGTGTCCCAACGGGTACCAGCACCTACCTGGGAGGGTGGGGGACATACCGGGAACCAGGCACTCGGGCAGACAGAGCGCAGCCTGGCAGTGAGTTGCAGGCGTGTGGCCGTCCTGCCTTGGGACATGGCGTGACAACTCCAGCCATCAGCCTGGGGGGGGGGGGTGTCAAAAACTGGAGCCGCTAACCAAACCGGACCTGAGCTGGCTGGGCACGGCAAACCCAGCACCAACTGCTTTGTGAGAAAGAGCAAAACGAAGCCCTTCTGCCTCTGGTAGTGAGGGTCGGGAAGGCTTTCCTCCTCCTCCCGTCCCTCTGCACTGGTTTCCAGGCTGGGTGACCATCCAGCTGCCACACAGAGCGCTCGCCTCCGGCAGCCTGGCTGGCACCGAGGCAGGGCCACGTGCTGCCATTTGCCCGGTGCCCAGAAACAAAAACCTCCCCGTTCTCATGGCCACAGCAGGAAGGCTGGTGCCCCGGCAAGCCCTGGCATGGCGTTGGCAACCCTCATGGCAGTGCTGTGCTGGCAGGGGGAGCGGGTGCACACCTCGCTATGGCAGAAACAGCAGGGACCCTGCCCCTTGGGCTTGATGGGGAAATTGGGGGATCCACGTGCCCTGAGGGGACCCGGTCAGTGCCACAGCACACACCTGGGGTCAGCCCGTGGTGGAGGAAGCCGGCTGTCCCTCCAACCTGCCGTGCATCGAGACCAGCACAGCACCTCTCGCTCCACAGCCTGCTGTGATGGGTTACCCCCAAAACGCTACTCGGGGTACAGCGAGGGAAGTAACCGCCATGCTACACGCACACGGGCAAAGCACAGGATTAGGGCTGTAGAGGGGACTGGCCTGAAAGCACCCAGAAGAGACGTGGCGAGGAGGAAGGAGCACCCTGCTCCTCTGCTCTCGTGGTCGCAGGTTTGCTCGGGCCAGAGCAGGATCCAGGCACGGGGACGGGGGTGCATCCAACGTTTGCGCAGGCAGCAAGGCAAAGCAGAGCTGGTCGTCACCGTCACCGGGGAGGGAAGCCCGTGAGCTCCCAGCCTCTGAAGCGAGCCGGTGCTGCACATGCAGGCGCGGGGCAGGGGAGCTGGGCAGCGGAACAGGCACTCGTGGGATGCTGCAGGCTTCGAGCTGGGCGAGACGAGGGGTGCCTGGTAGGAGCGAGCGGGCAGAAAGGAGTCCAGGAGAAAACTAGCCAAGGGGGAAGCCTGTGTCCACAGCCCTTGTCAGTCACTACCTCTTCCGTTGAACAAATATACATAAAAACAATTCTTGAACACAAGAAGGGACATAAGACACGACTACTTTACAGAGAGGCACGGTGCCTGGGGTGGGACCGGGCCACCGGTACGCAATTGTACAGGAGCTGCAGGTGGCACCGTCCTGGGTCCGAGCCGGTCTCCCTGGGGGGGCTGCGATCCAGTCCGTGTCCCCCAGCAGGGAGCTGGGAGTGTTTGCAGCTGGTGCCTTCTCCCTGCCGGCTACACGTCCGTGGAGAAGTAAAGCGTGTTGCGTTTCAGCTCAGTGAAGGAGATGGGAGGATGCTGCAGGTAGTAAAGAAGGACCTGGACCTGTAGGGGGCAAAGAGGGGGCGTTAGGCCAGAAAGAGGCAGAGCTGCCACCTCCCAGCTTGTCCCTGTGCAATCACATCCATCACAGAGTGACAAATCTACCCAGACGGGCAGGTAAACCCCTCCACTCCCCACCCCAGGGTGGCCACGCTGCCAGCACGGCTCCTACCTGGGCCATCACATCGTGGGACCAGATGTCGGAGGCCAGGGTGAGGTGTGCCTTGCTCTCCCCCTCTGAGGGTCTCAGCAGTGTCGGCCCGAAGACCGTGGCCAGGTTGTGGAGAGACATTTTGTTGATGGGCTCCTTTTCAGCTACCCTGCAGGGTACGGGGGGAGAGGGAGAGTGAGCCCCTAATGCTGTTCTCCTGAAGCAGGGGGCAGCCATGGGTGATACAGGGGGGCGAGCGCCGATCTCCTTTCTCCCAGCCCCAGCGGGACACCTCCAGCTTGCCACGGCCTTTCACGGCCCTCGGCAAACCCAGGTGCAGGGCAGGGAGCTCTGCCCCCTTCCCGGCCTCCGCCGGAGCCGCCGGGCCTGGCCGGGAGCCCCGGGTGTGATGTGGCAGCGACCAAGCCCTCGCTTGCTTACGGTGCTGCGGAGCCTCGGCTCTCCCTGAGCCTCGGCAGGGTACGGGGAGCTCCGCACCAGCCCCTGCTTCCCCGCACCCGCTCCCCGCCAAGGCTCCCTACCCCTCGGACCCCGCGGGACCCCAGCCAGCCCGCACCGAGGGAACCAGGGCCACAACATTGCCATGTTAGGAGGCAGCTGCGTTCCCCGGCACAGGCTGCACGGTTGAGCCCCGGCCAGGGGAGCAGATGTGGGAACTGGCTGTGCCCGGTTCTCAGGATGGAAATGGATTTTTTTTCCCTTCCCCGCCCCCCAGCATCAATCACTTTTTCTGTTTGGTTTTAGCCAAACCAGAGGGGAAAAAAAAAAACAACAAAAAAAACCCAACAAAAAAACCAAAGCACTTCATGATGCAAGTAACATGAGCCGTGAGCCTCAGTCCCAAACTCGTGGCCAGCTCCAGCCAGGCTCTGCGTGCTGCACTCCCACCCTGCCCACAGCCCCGGGCCCTCCATGGGTTTCATGCCGCCAGCAAGCCCCAGAACCATCCGTCCTCGGGTTTGAATGGGCTTTATCTGGGCTAAGATAAAGCCTGGCAAACTGTGACATTGCTGCACTCGCCCCAGGACGAGTGACACAGGGCGTCACCTGCAGCTCTGGGACACGTCCACAGAACTGATTGTCTGTGGGTCTTGCCCACCCACTGCAGACAAATTACAGGGATTATTGCGCCTTGTTTTGCAGGGTCAGCTGGTGGGAAGGGACGCAGCACTCAGTTTTCCCGCTAAGGGGGACACTGCACAGCTCTCAGCTGATGCCCTGTCCTGCGTCGAGGCCAGCTGCTCCCTGGGGACAGCCTGTCCAACCAGCTGCACACCCACTGCAGCAGCCAAGAGCCCCATCTTGCCAGAGGATGTGTGCTCCCGGCAGAACTGACCCTCATCAACAGCCGTGCACTGCGCAGTCCCCGCTGGCACCATGACTAGTGGCCCTGGGGCTGCTCTGTGGGGCAGAACGGCTCCAGGAGCCCTCCAGCATCCTACAGGGCCCGTGGAGAGGAGCCTTGGGAAGCCAACGCCAACATCAGCCAAAGGGACTCATGGCACGCCGGGTCCCAGCCGGATAAGGCTGCAGCCCGGCCAGGACCCCGGTGAATGTGCCTGAGCCCGGGGAGATGGGGCAGGTGGGACATACCTGGGGCTGCACCCTCTTGGACGGGCTGGGAGGGGAAAGGGCCACCCTGTCACCTGTCCAGCACTGAGCCACCATTGCTGGCCCTGACTGCCACCCTGCTCTGCACCAGCAAAGCACCAGCTGCCTCCAGTTTGGGATCAGCCCGCGACTACGAAGGGATCACAGGAATCAGACTGGCTCTAACTCCACTCACGTCCCATCCCCAAGGCAGAGCAGCGAGAGAGACCCGTCCTGCACCTCCTGCCCATGCCGGGCATTCCCCTGGGAGCCGCAAACCAAGCCGTTACCTTTTCAAGTGCTCCAGCAGGAAGAGGAAGGTGATGAGGTTGGGGTCAGGCAGCGAGCGGAGAAGGTGCATCATGCAGTTCTCCTTGGCAGCAGGATCCGAGAGGGCTGGAGACAAGGAGGGAGAGGGCTCAGGACAGGGGCTGGTGACATCTCGTGTGGCAGCAGGACCCACCATGGCCAGATGGCTCCCGGCAGCCAGTGTGTGAGCGGCCAGCCCTTGCCCCACAGGGCTCTGCCTGCACCCTGGGGAGCAGCATCACAAGCCCTGAGCTGGCCTCAAGCTGGCAAGGACAGCCAGGACCGAGTGGGCCAAGCTGGGAAGGACCCTCGGGAGTCTCCCATCCCAGAGCAGGCAATGCCAAGCAGAGCCACGCTTGGGCACTGACCCCTTCCCCATCCCCGATCCCTTACCGATCCCCTCCATGAAGGCGGGGTAGAGTCTGTCAGTGAGGAGGGGCTCGGGCAGCTCGCGGAAGTACAGCTTCAGGGTGCCGGCGATGGCGTTGATGTCCATGTCACTCAGCATGACCAGGATGTCCTTGTTATCTGTCCAGAGAGCACCCACACGTGACGCCTCTTGCGCCTCCTTCCCCTCTGGGTCTCAACCCTCCCGTGTCACCCCAGCTATCCAGGGAGGCTGCCGGCTGGAGGGCAGGGACAGCACCGCTGGGTCCACAGCCCCGTGTAGCCAGGCTGGGGCTGGGAAGAGCCGAGCTGTTCCTGCCTGGCTGGGCAACGGGATGCGGAACAATTTACAAATCCATTTGCAACGTTGCCCTGACTCAGTGTCTCCCCGGAGCCAGCCAGGCGCGGCAGCAGCTCTCAGAGACACCAAGGCACGAAGAAGGCTGGGACCTCTGGGCGTTTGCTTTCCCAGCTACACCCTCCTCCTCGCCCCCAGCCCCTTCCTGGGCACACCAACACGTTTTGCACACATACAGTGCAATAACCAGACCCTGGGCTCACAGGGCAGGGGACCTGGGGGGGGGGCTCTCAGTGCCTGTGAACCCTCCCAGGGGAACGTGACGTGAAGGGCAGCCGTCACCCAGGACACTCACTTGCATCGAAGACAGCTTTCAATGCCTGGATGTCAGTGGCGACACCAGAGATCCTGTAGATGCCGACCTCTTCGATGCCCCTCTTCTCCACCTCCTCGATGCACTGGCGCACGATGTAAGGCACCTTGGAGCGCTCGCGCCTGGCTCAGAAAGCGGAGGCATCAGCAAAGAATCCCAGGGGACCCGCAAGTGGCCAGCCCAGCCTGTAAACCCTGGGCCAGGGGCAGGACGGGTGGGAAGGAGGGAGCTGGTGAAGGAACGGGCAAATTCCAGGAGACAGCAAAAGCCGAGCTCTCTGGTGTTGGTGGGAGGACAGGGACGTGGTGCAAGGGTAGAGCAAGGGGACACGGTGCAACCCCACACCCACAGGGACCGGAGCGGATCAGCCCCCCCCAGCCCCACACATACTTTGTCACGACGCTGATTTTGACCCCGAAGACACCAGTCTGCTTTTTGGATGGGGTCCTCTTCAGGCTCATGTCTCTGCTTGTGAACTTCATGGAGAACTCCACCTTGATCTGCGGGAGACAGGGAGTGAGTCCAAGCAGCCTGGCCCTGGCCTGTCACCTCCATGTCACATGAAGGCACAGCACAGCCCCAGGGAAGGGGCTGCCATCACAGTGAAGAGCTGTGGGTCCCACTTACCCCGTTCATCTCAATCACGTCCATGTGCCAGTTCTTTGTCTGCACAGCCTGCGGGTCCAGCTGCGGAGAGAGATGGTGCGTGAGCTCTACAGGGACAAAGCCCCATGCCAGCCCCGCTGCCACCCCAGCCCAGCAGCCCCTGAAGTCCCTGACCCACAGTGTCGAGCACAGAACGTGTTCTTCCCTGGCAACGTGCTGCCCACGGCAGAAGGACGGAGAAGGGAAGGTCTGGGGTCCCTCTGGCCGTGCCCCAAAGCCAGGTGGGCTCAGCCTCCCTGCCTGGCCCCCAAGACCCTGAGCCCCTGCAAGGCAGTGCTTTAACCCCCACCCCAGCAGTAAGAAATTTCCAAGAAATCAGGACTATTTCTGGCAGCAGATTGATGAAACAGAACTAGGGCAGCGTTTTCCACGCAGAAAAACAACATCTCCCCATAGCCAAGGCTATTTATAACCCCTGGGAATGACGGGCTCCACTATTTCTGGCTTTGGGGCTAGCGGGGGCCTCGGTGATGCTGCCCCGGCGCCCGGCCGCTGCAGCGAGGTGCAGGCATTCCCAAGGTCCCAGCACGTGCCACGATGGGCACTGGGCCCCGGGGCTGGGCAGAGGTGGGTGCAGTTGCCTTTTGGGGCTTTTTGGTCCCCAGCTGGTGGTATCGATCTGGCCCCATCGATCCTTGTAATGCACGGGGCGGTCAGCGGGGCAGAGCCCGGCACTAATGTCCCCTCGGGGAAGGGGATGGGATGGGGGAGCCTGGCAGGGGCTGGCGGGGGCTGCACGCAGGCAGCTGCCAGGCGAGGCTCGTGCCAAACGCGCGGGGTCACTCCACAAGGACACGGGAGTTTCCTACAGCTGCTGGGTTGGGAGATGCTCCGGGTGAGCGCAAAGATGTCCAGAGCTGCTGCTCTGGCCACGGAGCTGCCATTCCCCTGCCCCAGCCTTTGGCTGTCTGTGAAGCCACCACACGTCATGATGGTGGCAACCACAGGGCCCCTCATGTCTCTTTTTGCACACCAAGACCTCACACTCCCGAGGGTATGCTTGAGCTGCCCTGGCTCTCAGCACAGACCCAGCACTGTGGCATCACCCCACACCCAGCCCTGTGCCACGGGGAGCCCAAGCAGTTCCTCCGGCGGCCGTGGTGCCACGGAAAACACTGTGGTCTCCAGGCTCCCGACGTGGAACCCTCCCTGGTGCCCCAGCCCCAGCGCATGGGAGAGCCCGGCAAGCACCACACCACCTCCTCCCCACCAGCCCTGCGGCTACTGGGGAGGGCAGTTGGGGGAGGAGGAGGAGGAGAAGGAAGAGGAGGAGGAGGAGGAGGAAGGCTGCAACTGGCCTGGACTCCTGTGGGGCCCTGCAGCAGGGCTGGACACCGGGATCATGAGGCTGCAGGCAGACCCTCGCCAACCCCAACCCCCGTGTTCCCCCCCCAGTGCCAGATCTCCCCGTGGCACCTGAGACCAGACCCAGGCAGCACTGCCATGCACCCGCCACAGCAAACACCAACCCAACGCCGCCTGTCCCAGGGGGCTTTCACCCCTTTTCCCTGCACAGCCCGGTTCCACACATGGCAGCAGCCAAGCTCTTCGCCCCCCAGCAGAGCCATGGGCCTCCCCTCTCTGCAGTGTGAGTTTAATTGCAACCACTACGTGTGCCTTCCCCACCCCTGTCCCCTGGGTCCCCCTGGCTCCAATGGCCCTGGCAGCTCACATCTGGAAGGGCTTTAGCAGGACTCTGAAGAAAGCTTTAATAAAAGCCAGGTTGGCTGCCGCCAGCGCCACGGACCTTACCCTGAGCACGCCACCTTGCCCCCCAGTTGGGCATAATCATCCCCATCCTGCTCCCCACAGCAGCTGGCACAGCCCTTTGGGCTAGTTCAGCTGATGCCACCGGCCTGAGCTCCCTTGGAACTGGAGCAGGTCCCTGTGCACCCATGGCATGGCCCTGGCTCTCCTCCAGCCCTGCCCGCTGGCACCCCACGCAGCAGGCAACACCACCACGCTGCCTGCTCCCCGCAGGAAGCAAAGCTGTGGCCGATGCTTCGTCTCCAGGCGTGGGAGGATGGATGGGAGCATCCACCCACAGTGCCAGAGGCAGCTCCTGCCCACACAGTGCTGGCAAACGCCCCATCTCAGCTACCACCACCATCTCCTTCTGCTCCAAAGGGAGCTGCCTCGCTCTAGCACCGTGCAGGGACACCCCAAGCCTGTGGGGAACTGCTGGCCGGGGAGGCCCGGGGAACAGCCAGCACTGTGCCATCCTTGGCATAAGTGGCATGCATCCCGGGCATCTCCTTGGCAACTCGGCACTCAACTGGCTTCAAATGCCAGCCTGCACCCAGGGAAATGGCTCGGCTGGGTCACCGGTGCATCTCTGGGCTGTTCCCTCCTATGTCTCAGGGGACTCTTGGTAGCGGCGTGGCATCCATGCCCAGGCCAGCATCCATCGTGGTGCCACTCTCATCCACCATGAGGTGAAACACCCCCTGGTCCTGGCTGCAGGCACGTGCCAACATCTCCCTTTCCCAAATTATCTGAAGGTGCTTGCTTGTAGGACAAGGCCCCTGGTTGCAGGGAGAAAGGCAGCAGCGTGGCAGGAGATGAGCATCCCGACAGCCCTGCAGAGCTCCGTGCGTCCTGGGTAGGCTCCAGTGCCAGAGGGACCCCCCCCCAAGTCCTGCTGGCACTTGCCCCCCCGCAGCCCGTGCCTGCTGCTTGTCTTGCACATGGGGTGACTCTGGACTCGAGGGGATGAGGCCACATCCTGGGATTTTGTCCTCAAGGCACCTCCGAGCCGTGCACCGTGAATGCAGCTCCTGCGTGGGCAGCAGCAGCAGCCGAGACAGACCCAGGCAGCGCCAGCTCCCCGGGGCTCTCAGGTGAGGAGCCGAGATGGCTCCAGACCCTCGTGGCAGCTCTCCAGGGCCCTGAGCACTGGGAAGCGACGGCAGAGCAGGGGCTGCCAGGCTGGGCATGTCCCTTTCTCGTGCTTCACCCATGAGGTCACCCAACCGTCAGCCCAGGGTGAAGCCATCGGGAGCAAACCCGGTGACTCAGGGGGTGAGGCCATCTCTGCCACAGCGCCAGGGAATGGGGTCCTAGGGGAACTGCTACAACCAGGGTCACTTCCCATCAGCATAACGCCCAGGAACACCTTTGCCTGGCCTCCCATGGCTGCTCTGGGTCCAGGGGGCTGATGCCCCCACCAGACCCCCGCACCGGCAGCTCCCTCCCCATGGAACAGGGCAGAACAGCCCCCACAGAAGCGAACGCTGTCGGTGGCAAAGCACAACCCCCCAAAAAAGCAGCGATTCACAGCCCTGTCTGAGAGTGACCCGAGAGGCAGCAGACACCCACGGCACGCCGGGACCGCATCCTGCCCCTGCAGCCCCCGGTGCTCCCAGTCGATAACAAGCGGGGAAGCCAGGGTGGGGACACGTGGGGTCGGGAAACGCAACCCCCCCCTCGTGTTTTGACCCAGCAACAGCCGCCGGGCAGCCTCCTCGCACAGCCCTCGCCGCCCCTTAATCCCCTCTGCGGGCGCAGCGGCGGCGGCACAGAATCGAGGTTAATGCCGCTGCGTCACAGGCAGCCCCGCTGCTGCCACCAAACCTCGGCCCCACTGCCACCAAACCGAACCCCCAAAACGTGCCCAAGGAGCTCCTGCCCGCGGCTGCAGCCCAGCCCCGAGCCAGCAGCTCCCCACGCAGGGGGACCCCGGCGTAGGGAAACCCTTGGAGTCCCCCCCATGAGATCGCGGGGACTCCAGGACAGTGTGCCATGGTGCTGTGCCCCCTCCCTTGTCACCTCGGTTGCCCACCCCTGCTCTCCGTCCTCCCCCAAAAACGGGCAGCCCCGGCTGATGGGGCTGGCACGGGGCTGCAAGCTGGGGGAAGCCTGGATGGACCCGGGGTGGGGGAGTTGCAAACAAAGCAGCACCCCAGAGAGAGGGGGTACGCAGGCAGCGGGGGCTGCAGCACCCCAGGAGCCCGACCTCAGCCAGGGCAGGGGAGCTCCCCCCAACTCTTCAGGAACCCCCCCGACACAAACGGCTCAGCCCCTGCCACGGGTCCCACGGCACAGAGAGGGAGAGGGAAGGAGGGAAACGAGCACCCCACAGGCTGCCGACTGCTTCGAAGAGCTCCCAAAGCCCAAACAACCTCCTCGCTCCACGCACAGACCCCACAAACTTTGCCCCCCCGCTGTATCAGAGTCCCCTGGCACCCCTCAAAGCCACCAGCCCAAAAGCCACAGCCACCACACACACAGCAGAGCCCGGCGACGTGGTGAAGCCATCCCAGAGCCCGTTTGGTGCCTGCCACCGTCCCCCCCCCCCAGCTCCGCGCACCCCGAGAGGCACCTTCTGCCGGAGCAGCTTGCTGCGCACCCTGCCCCAGAGGCGGGCACCCGTGTTGGGGGGACGCTTCCCCTCGGGCTCCTCCACGCCGTGCTCCGGCCGCTCGCCCGTGGGGCTGGGGCTGCTGTCCGGCTGCACCAGCACCTCCGTCATCGCGATGACCGCTTACGGCTCCGGAGAGGCGAGTGGAGAGTGGCCGGAGAACCCGGGATGGAGGTGGCCGGGGCTGATTTAGGACAGCACCCGCATCCCTTCTGCTGCGGGCGGGAGGTCAGTGGCGGTCGGGGTGGCGGGGGCCGGCGAGGGGAGCCCGGCTGGGGCTGCGGGGAGGCGAGCGGGCAGGGCTCATCTTCAGGGTGTGAGCCAGGCTGGCGAGAGGCAGCTCGGCAGCCCCAAAAGCCTCCCTCCCTCTGCGAGGAAGTGACTCAAAGGCAGCCCCCCGCACCCCCCCTCCCTCCTCCGGCGGCCCCCACGCGTTTAACTCTCGCCCTGCCGCCCGCTGTGGCTCGGGAAGGCTGGAGGGGCTGCCCGGCCTCCCCGCTGCCGTTATCTGCCGTTATCCACCGGTATCCATTATCCGCTTCCCTGCGCCATCCGTGACCACAGACCCTGGAGGCATCGCCGCTGTCGGCCACAGCATCCCTGGCTCCGCAGAGGAGCCAGGCTGGCCCTCCCGGTCTCGGCAAAGGGCACAGAGGTGGGACTTCTGGGGTCTCCAAGGGACAGGCAGGGACACCCCTGTGCCCTCCTCAGCCTGTCCTGCCCTCTGTCAGCCCCACTGCCAGGGGGTGATGTGGTGGGGCAGGGACGCAGGGCAGGGGGTGATGTGGTGGGGCAGGGATGCAGGGCAGGGGATGGGGTGCAGGCAGGGCTCTGCCCTGCGCCCCAGCCCTGGAAGGGTCCCTGCCTGTCTGCTCAGGGCTTCTCCTGACAGGGGGGGACATGGTGAGGTGCAGGATGGTGGCGGGTGGACTCGCACTGTCCCCAGGTCAAGCCCTCAGGAGCCATCTGAGTCCACATGGGTCACCCTGTGGGTCCCTGCAGGACCAGGGAGGCTCAGCATCACAAATCTCCCCCACTGGAACCTCCGCCAGCCCAGTGAGGGGGACAGATGGGCAGGCAGCTATTCCCTGCGGGTATGGCAGGCACCGTGCCCATGACAACACAGGCTCCACTTCAACAGCCACATCCCCCCCGTGCATCAAATGGGGGCTGGGGACAAGGCTGCTCCATCCTGCGCCATCACCCTGAGACCCCCTTCATGCACCCGCTGCCCATCTCCTCACCCGCCCCAGGGCACAGGGGCCAGATCCAGCCTCCCCCCTCTTGCAATGTGGGCACAAACATTCGCAGCCTGCTCTGCTCACCCCCAGTATCTGTCTGCCACCCCTCCACAGCACCAGGCACCCCTGCCAGCACCCACCGGACACAGTCCTGCATGAGGCAGCCCGGCTGCTGGGAGTGACTGGGACAACTCAGAGCAAGGCTGGGCACTGCAGCGCTTGGGACACAAGTCCCACACAGGGACATGAGCCCCTCGTGGCACATCTACCCCAACCATGGCATGTCCCAGCCTTGGAAACTCTATGCGAAACGGAGTTAACAGCAACAAAACAAGGTTAATGCCAACCAGGAGCTACAGCGAAGCCACCCCAAGCCAGACACACCTCCCCGTGGAGCAGCAGCCGGTGGTGTGGTTGGGCTTACACAGCACAGGGTGCCCACCCTCTGCCAGCCACAGGGACGGGGCGTGGAGTAGAGGCTTGATGCTCACCACGCTGCAGACCCCTCGGGGCTTGTAGCCAGGATGCTCAAGAGGAGGTTGGTGCCAAGCCCAGCCCCTCCATGGACCCAGCCACGTCCTCTGTGCCAGCAGGACACGACTCCCACCTGGCCTGTAGCACCTCCATAGCCTCAGGAGACCCCGCTGCTCCCCGCAGAAGGGCTGCAGTGTCCCCCCCGCTGCTGACCTGCTCCTGCTGATGCCACTCAGCTGCTTTTGTGGCCAACCCATGTGCCCAGACTGTCAGATTAGAGCTGGGCAGGGGGCACAGCGCTGGCTGTGGGGTGGGTTCAGCCATCCTGGCAGCCCTCCACAAACCATGGGCCTTTGCCGAGCTGCTGATTCCAGTGCTCCCAGTGTCTCCCACTCCTGCTTCTAACTGGAACCATCAGCAGCCCACGATGAGCCCAGGGACCAGCCAGGGTAAGGACCATCGAGGGCAGCATCTCTACCTGAGCAGCTCAGCTCAGGCCGAGCTGTGGCTTTGGGTGATGGCAGGCCAGCCTCAACACTGCTCCATCCAGCCAGGTCCTCCTTGGGATAAGCAGCCCCAGGGCCTCCTCTCTCTCCCTTTCTTCCCCCACAACTTTCGCACGGCGGGGACGAGCTGTGCTGTCCCCGTCCCAACCCCTGCGTCTCCCGGCATGACTCATGTTTGTTGACCCAGGCTATTTCCGAGAGCACAGCTGGGCTGATCCCCGCGGGGCGTCGAGCCCCTTCCCTGCCCCAGCCCTCCTACTCGGCCCAATGCCACCCCCACACCGCCATTCCCAGGGGAGGGGGGCAACAGATGAGTGATTTTGGGTACGAACAAGCCACTGGCGAAGCCGACCCCCTGTGTCCCCTCCTGTGCCCAAAGCAGTGCCACCCCCCTCGCAGTGTCCCCTCCCCAGCAGATTTCCATGCTGCTCCCCGCTCCCCAGGGACCTGCCCTCAGCTGCTTTCCCACGGAGCAGGCAGCCGTGCCGGGCCCTTTGAAGTGGCCTTGGGTCGAGGGCTGTCCCCGAGGCGTGATGCTGTCCCTAGCACAATGGAGACAGCAGCCAGATGGGGGGTCCCCACCAGGAACACACAGGGGCACCCCCATCCCGAACAGTCCCCACTGCCCCAGGCATCCCTGCAGCCTGGCCAAGGTGGGTGCTGGGGGGTGTGGGGTCTGGGGGCTGCCTGTCCCCCTTCCATCTTCCCGGTCCTGCTCACCTGGGAGCATCTCAGGGCAGCCCAGGCCTCCATCCTCCCCTGCCTGGCAACTGCCAATCAGAGGTGGCTCAGCCGTTGCCCTGGAAACCCCCGTTGCCATAACAGCAGCTGATGGAGGCACAGGGGAGGCAGATGGTGGCAGAGGGGGACAGCCACGGCTGGCAGGGAGGAACAGGGGGCTGCACACTCAGAGCCCTCCCTGGAGTGAGTGTTGACCCCCTCCCTGCAGCCCCCCTCAGGGCTGCAGCGTGGAGGGCAGCAGGATGGAAATGCTTCCAGCCCAGTTGGGACTGGACACACGTCTGGTGGGTGGCTGCTAGTTTTGCCACCTCCTCAGGACCCCCCTCTCACTTTGTCCCACCTTCTCGTGCAACCACTGTGCCCCAGAACCATCACCCACCTCACTGTCTTCAACCCCAAGCTGCGATCCCTGCACCTGCACCCTACTACCAAGAGCAGAGCTGTCAGGCATCTCCCATCCCAGGCATCACCCCAGGACAACCCTCCCAGCCCTGGCGCCTGGCCCCAAGAGGTCCAACATTGGCTGAGGAGATGCCCAAAAGCTCCAGCGTGTACCTGGATCTGCCCTTTGCCCATGATCTTGTCCACAATTTCGTTGTTGTCCTTGTTGAGCTTGGTCTTGTCGTAGCACTTCTCGTAGCAGAGGATGCGCAGGGACTGGGAGCCCTCCAGCTCGATCTCAAACTCCTGGAGTGTGGAGGGAGGGTGGCTCAGCCCCAGAGCAGCTTCAAAGCTGGGGCTAGAAGGGAAAGGGAGGGTCGCAGTCCCCTCCCTGTGTCCCATCCTCCTCTCACCTCATTCCACTGTGGTTCGGTGGTGTCCCGAAAAACCCTGGTCTTGGCTTTGCTGACAAAGTAGCCAAAGGAGTCCACCTCCAGTGTGCAGTAGAGGTCTGGGGGAGCAGACACCACTCAGCGCATAAGGAACATCCCCACCAGCTCCCGGGGGACCTCTGTGGGCAGAGCGGGGCCACGTGCTGGACCCCAGCTCCCCTGAGCAAGGGTGGGCACCCACACTTACTGGCAGACTGCTTGAAGCCCTTGGCAGAGTGGACGATGACGTGCAGGAAGCCGTAGAGCCCGGGGGACTCATCATCTGTGTCGGGGAGAGCAGGGGCTGCGTCAGGGCTCAGCTGCCACCTCCTGTGCCCCAGGGCCAGCGTTCAGGCTGGCCATCCCTGAGGCAGCCTTTGCCACAGTGAGCACTAGGTGCTTGCGGTGACACCCCGCTGTCCCCACACCCCCAGAGGGCTGTCCTTAAGGTCTGGAAGAGGACGCATGTCCCCCACTACCAAATCATCCCCGATGGACATCCCAAGCTCTCCTGCTGCTGGAAAGCCCTGGGGGAGGTTCCCAGTAGGGCTGGCTGGGTCTCACGCTGGGGACACCCTGGTCCTGCCCAGCCCATGGGGGTGCTGGAGAAACCCCAAAAGCAGCCCCATGTTGCAGCTGGGATTGCTCTGCCTGGGAGCCCGACTCTGCTCCGGCAGTGCCACCTGCTGGGTAGCTGTCCCCCTGCACAGCCAGAGTCCCCACGCAGGGACCCTGCTCCAGTGGAGGGACCCCACAGCTCCTCCCTGGCATCATCTGGAGGCAAAGAGGGACCCGCCAGCCCAGTGGATACTCACCGTCCTTATTGCTGGTGACCGGGATGTTGTGGACAGTGCGTAGCTTGAAGCAGGATCCCGTGAGCACCTGTAGCTCCACTGAGCTCAGGACGAAGGCCTGGAGGTCTGGGAGAGAACAGGAGAGGAGCTTCAGAGGGATGCAGCCAGTGCTGGCCATGGGGACCAGAGAGCAGCAGGCTCCTTGTGGTCCCTGGGTGGGGGCAGGAGCCCCAGGATGGCCTCAGCAGTCCCAAACTTACCCTTTTTCTGCAGTTTCTGAATGGCCTCCCTCCACTCAGACCTCTCGTAGTCGGACGACAGCAGGAAGAGGTAGCTCTGCAAGAGAGAGGGCGATGCAGCAGGCTGTGTGCAGGCAGGGCTGAGCCCGGCCCCCAGCCCACCCTCCTCACCTTCCCGTTGCGGTTGTGGATGCGGAAGGGGATGGCAGGCGAGTTGAGGAGCAGCCAGAATTCATTCTCAAACATCTTCTTCTTGAGGCGCTCGATGGCTCGGCTCTGCCCCTTGTTGGCTTTCTGCAGGCGGGGAGCAGACAAGAGCTTTCACAGGCGCCCCCAGCCCCCCTGTGTCCCATCCCTGACCCAGAGGAAGGCACCCACCCCAGCAGAAGGTCCCACACCTTCCCCACCACCCACACTCTTCTCTCACCTCCTTCTGCACCTCGCTCTTGATGGCCGAGATCTTCATCTTCATGTCCTCCAGCTCGTGGTCAGGGATGACGTGGACCTGTGGGCAGTGCTCCGACTCCTCCGGCGAGGGGAACACCAGGTCGGCCAGGGGCACGTACCACTTGCAGTCATACTGCTGGTGCTTCCTGCAGCCAGGGCGTGGGCACTGAGTGATGCCTGACCCCCCTCCTGGCACATCCCCCAGCCCACTCAAGGACCGGGGGGGTTTGTGACACATTCCCCCCATGCCCAGCGCCCTCCTTACCCCACCGCCGTCTTCTTCAGCTTGGCACAGAGCAGCACGTCGGTGAAGAGGAAGACATGCCGCAGCTTCCGCGAGCCCTCCGACAGCTCCACCAAGAAGCCATCCTTGACAAGCTGCCGGGTCTGCGGGGCAGCAGGGCTGGTGTGAGAGCGGGCAGGGAGCAAAAGCCAACAAACTGCAGGGGACAGATGCTCCTGTCCCTCTCAACGGCTCAGCCACAAGAAGCATGGGAAGGTCCATGTCCTCTGGGTGCTATTTTGAGGCCCGTATGCTCAGAAGGGTGCCAGGAAGCAGCAAGGACCAGGTAAAGCCCTATCCTTGCACCCAGGACTGCATCTAGAGAAAACCCTCCATCTCCTGGCCAAGCACCATGAAGCTTCTCAGGGTGAAGACACCAGCTAGGGGCTGGCAGAGGGCTCAGCCCTCACCCTGTGCCCAGGCACTGCCCACCCCGCTGGCTCACCTCCCCCTTGGGAGTGGTGACTGCTGTCCTCCGGGGATCAATGTCCTCATTGATGCTGGAGAGGAAGTTCTGCGAGATGCGGAGGGCGTCCTGGAGCAGTGGGTAGTCGGGGTGGTCAGCTGGGGTGTGCTTGAGGAGGTCCTGGAAGGGGACAGGAGCAGGTGAGCAGCCCAAGGGCACTGCCCTGCCCGCAGCATCCACCCCAGAGACCCCCCAGCAGCGCTCCCCACAGCTGTGGGTCCCCAGGAGCAACTGGTGCAGAGCTCCCCTGCCCCAGGACTGGCGTCACACTCACGTGCAGGACGAGGGTGCTCCGCGTCACCCGGTCGATGGGTTTGTACAGGAGTGCTGCAGGGAGAGAGGGGGCATCAGCAGTCACCCACTGCTGGGGCTCTGGGCCCTCTCCCACCCACGAGAACCAGCACTGCATCCCATGGGGACCAGGAGGGGACACCAGATGCCCAGCAGCATGGGCAGCCACAGGGTCCTCGGCTGGGGTCACAAGCCCAGACTACTGCCCTTGCCATGTGGCACTTCCCACATGGCCATCCACTCCAGGCATGGCCCCATGCCAGCAAGATCTGTCCCTGCCGCAAGACAGGGCACAGTGGGGACATCAACCCAGCCACCACGTCCTCCTTCTCTCTGCTGCCACAGGTGGCAAAGCTGGAGGGGCTATCACAGAAACCACTCTGCCCCGACGGCCACCGGACCAGCTGCGGGACATCCCCCCTGCCACTGTGCCAGCGCGTCCCCCTCCGGGGTGAAGGACCTCCCCGGCTGTGGTGCAGACACCGGCACTGACAGCTTGCCGTGTGGTGGCCGTGGGGCGGAAGAGCCGCTCGTCACCCTCAGCAGCTTTTTCAGTTTCCCTTTTGGCTCAGCGGCGGGTCCCATCCCTGCCCTCACCGGGCTCTGCCACCCCATGGGACACCCCATATCCCCCTGTCCCAGCCAGCCAGGGGTGCAAAGGGAACCCAGGCTCCTCCAGCAGCAGCAAAACTCCCACCTACAGAGAATGTAGGGACCAGGGCATCATCCCAATGCTTCTGCCCCGTGTTCCCTCCCGGCAGCCCCCCCGTGACTTCATGTGAGGCTCCATCCAGGGCAGGGGGGAAGAGCTGCCCCACACACAGGGCACAAACGCCCCCTTTCCCCTGTTGCGCATCTTCCCAGCAGGAAACCAGCCCCCAGTGCTCTTCAGAGGCACATTTCACCCCAAGGAGCTGGACCCTCCTCCTCCTCTCTGGCTCTTTGGGCAGGTGAAGGCACAGAGCGCACAGTGCTGGTCCCCATGCCCAGCCGCTTGCACGTCTCCCAGGGCTGCTCACAGCCAGGCTGATGCCTCTGGCTTTTCCCTTCGCTTTGAACCACTTCCCCAAACTGCCAGGGCCAAGGGGGCTGGGCTTTGGGCTGCGAGAGAGGGGAAGGAAAGGTGCTGCCTGTCGTCCCCCCCCGCCACCATGTTATGAGCTCCAATCCCCTTTTCCCCAGACAGTGCTGCCTCGTGGCATCCGCTCCTGAGAGAGGGACCCCCATCCCAGCGAGCATCCTCATCCCCATCCTCACCTCTCTGCTCGGGAGGTGAGGATATGGGGCTGGATCCTGAACCGGAGACCGTATCCCCCCAAAATCAAAGCCCTGCTCCCTGTGGGAGCCAGCAAGAGCCCTGCTCTGGGAGGGAGGAGGCAGGCAAAATGTCCCCCCTGCTTTCCCCTACCCCGGACCCACACAGAGGATGGACTCTCATCACTACAGGCACAGGGAAAGCATCGGAGAGACACAGGAGGGGCTGTCCTGGCACAAGGAAGGAGCTCTGGGCTCCTCGCTGGCACAGTCCCACCAAGCCCAGGACCCACACGCAGGCAGCACGGGGCCAGGCACCGGCAGGCAGGGACGCCCGTTGCCTCTCCTCCCCAGCCACGGAGAGAAGGACATTCCAAGCCCCAGGATGACAGCCTCCAAGACAGCAAATGGGGACCCCTCCCTGTCGCCATCCCCACAGCACAACCCAGGTATAAGGGGTCCCTCACCCACCCCAGCCCCTCGCTGTCCCACCGCCGGCACGAGCCCCTGCCCGGTGGGACACGGGAGCGCGTGGCTGCATGTGCCGGAGCCAAGATGATTCAATAGAGCCTGGAACAAAGACGTTCCCAACTTCAGCCTGCAGAGCACGACGCAGCCTCCACCCCCTGGCAAGGACAGCCAGCCCCGGGCCAGCGTCCCCTCAGCATCGCTCCCCACCATCACCCGAATTCGCAGCCGCACCCCCTCCCCACCTCACCGTAGGTGCAGTTACAGCAGAGCCGGACCACGACGAGGATTTCCATGGCAGCCCCGTCTCCACGCAGCCATCTCTGCCGCCCCGCGGCAGCTCAGCCCGGCTGCGGCACGGCATCGGCCCCTCAGCACGGCTCTTGGCGCAGCCGGCGGGTGGGGAGGAGGGGGGCACGCCCGCGGTCGTGGGAGGCGGCCACCTCAGCCCGGTCGCTGCGGTTCCTCGGAGGAGGTCGCCGTGGCCTTGGTGGGTGGTGCTCGGTGCTGGGCTTGCGGGGAAAGGTTGCCCCTTTTCACCCCCGCCCCTGCCCTTCCGTCCCCTGCGGGTCTCCCCTGCTGTTGGGCCGGCGTTTGCTCCCGGTGCTCCTTTTCAGGCTTTTCCTAAATCACAAATTGCTTAAGATTTCGGAAAGTTAC
Organism: Limnodromus scolopaceus; assembly: GCA_028565335.1. Classification (NCBI taxonomy): domain Eukaryota; kingdom Metazoa; phylum Chordata; class Aves; order Charadriiformes; family Scolopacidae; genus Limnodromus; species Limnodromus scolopaceus. The sequence continues at coordinate 7,831,665 of JAOXNO010000007.1, forward strand.
GGTGGAATTAGGACCGAAGGGTAGTGGCTATCAGCCCTCCTGGTGGGGAGGTGGGATGGCTGCTGGTGGCTTGAGAGGGTGCCCAAGGCCTGCGGGTCTCTTCTCCCGGGTGATTAGTGATACAACAAGGGGGAATGGCTTCAAGCTACAACAGGGTAGGTTTAAATTGAACATTAGGAACGAGTTTTTCACAGAAAGAGTGGTCAGGCATGGGAATAGGCTGTCCAGGGAGGTGGTTGAGTCACCATCCTTGGATGTGTTTAAGAGTCGTTTAGATGTGGTGTTGGGGGATATGGTATAGACAAGAACTTTGCAGAGTAGGGTAGATGTTTGGACTCGATGATCCCAAGGGTCTTTTCCAACCTAAATGATTCTATGATTCAAGTCACCTTCCATCTGGAAGGAGGGAGGCCCCGCAGTGAACTGGGTCCTGCCGCTCTCTCCCCGCAGCGCTGAGCAGCCATGGAGAAGATGCAGCAGGTCGTCGGGCGGGCGAGAGCTGCCTTCAACTCGGGCCGGTGCCGCTCGCTGGAGTTCCGGCTGCAGCAGCTGAAGGCCCTGGAGCGGATGGTGCAGGAGAAGGAGAAGGAGATCCTGGCAGCCATCAAGGCGGATCTGCACAAGGTCTGGGTCAGGGGGTTTCTCCTATGAGCCATGCATGGGTGGCGGTCAACCCAGAAGGGATAGTGGGAAGGCCAAAGGCTGCCATTGCCCTGCCAGATGGCTTGGGCTGATGCCTCCTGTGGTCCCGGCTCTCACTGTAACTTGCCAAGGTTTGCTGCCGCTGTTCCTAAGAAGGAGCTAGTTTGAGGCAGGGCAGCGAAGGCAGCTCCTGGCTATCAGATTTTGGCTTCTGCTGCACACTGAGCCCTATGCACCCAGACTTGACTGTCTTTTCTCAGGGATCCTTTGGGGCAGCACCACCAGTAACTGCCCTGGCAGACACTCCAAGCCAGCAGAATTTACCTTGCTTCCCTGGATGCTTTGCCATGCCCTCCCCAAGCTCTCTGTCATTCCAGAGTGGGCACAACGCATACAGCCATGAGATCCTGGGCGTGCTGGGGGAGCTGGCCCTCACCATGGACAAGCTGCCATCCTGGGCAGCCCCGCAGCCCGTGAAGAAGAACCTACTGACAATGCGGGATGAGGCCTACATCTGCCCCGAGCCGCTGGGGGTGGTGCTGATCATCGGGGCCTGGAACTACCCCTTTGTCTTGGTCATGCAGCCTTTGATCGGGGCCATCGCAGCAGGTGGGGACCCACCACAGCCCCTGTCTTTCCTGGGGCCTTGGGCAGATGCTGCAGGAGGCAGGAGAGAAGCGCAAGAGCTCAGTGTCCATGCTGCATTTGTGTTGTAGGCAATGCCGTGGTGGTGAAGCCATCAGAGATCAGCGAGAACACGGCTCGGCTGGTGGCTGATCTCCTCCCCCAGTACCTTGACCGGGTAAGTGTGGCCTCATGCCTGGCATAATTGTCTCGAGGAGATATCTGTCATGCTTTTGAGTGGTTCCTGTAGATTAGAGTCAGATGAGTTGCTCACTCTCTCCAAAGGAGCATAAGCAGGATATATAGAAATGGTTGAATTGCTCTTAGAGTACAGAGACACTTTGACATATTCCTCCTGAGTTTGTGTAATTTAATGTGCCTACATAAGGTTGCTGCAACGTCACAGCTTTTTTGACATTCACAACCCTGTAAAGAGGTGTGTGTGTAATTCTCACTGCAATAATTGCTCTCAGACACTTCTGGGGTTGCCTCTGGGTAAGCACAAGTTTGCATTGGATGCTGGCTGTGCCTGGCTCTTCCTGAGAACTGGGTGCCATTTGCTCAGTAGCAATATGTCATGGGTTTTCATGTCATTTTGAACCATGCTCGTAGAGAGAGATGTTTTTCCTCTACTTGTTTGGCAGTTCCAACATCCATTGAGCTGTTGCTCTGACAGCAGGGCCCCACTGTGCAGTTTCTTCTGGGCAGTTAGTGCTTTCTGTAAGCAAGGGTTGAGAGCTGAGGAAGGAGACAGGCCTCAGGAGAGTCTGGCAGTTATATGTGCTCTTGGTCTTAATATGCGGGAGTGGATTCCACAGCCTGACTCAGTCCTGGCCTCAACTTCCATTTCTTTTAGTTCATGTGGCACAATACTGCAGGTGAAACCTCATTTCAGGGCAAGGAGCAGAGCTTGTCTCTGTAACTGCCATCCTTTGTCCAGATGATAATGTAGTTCATAAGCGAGTCTGTCCATGCAGAGCTGCTGCCTTGATATATTTGCTTTCAATCAAAGTAACTGTAAGGCTCTTCTTTGCCCTGCAGGAGCTGTACCCCGTGGTCACCGGAGGAGTACCCGAGACAACAGAGCTGCTGACCCAGAGGTTCGATCACATCCTCTACACCGGCAACTCTGCAGTGGGCAAAATCGTGATGGCAGCGGCCGCCAAGCACCTGACGCCCGTCACCCTGGAGCTGGGTGGGAAGAGCCCCTGCTACATTGACAAGGACTGTGACCTGGCTGTCGCCTGCAGGTCAGGCTGTTGTAAGCCCTCAATGAGCCATCGTCCCCAGACTACGGGTATCACTCAGGCATGATTGACTGGGCTGTGTGGTCTGGAAGGGACTGGCCGTGGAGAAACCATCTCCCTTTCTCCTGCAGGCGGATAACATGGGGGAAGTACATGAACTGTGGGCAAACCTGCATTGC
>JAOXNO010000007.1:7872428-7912973 GCA_028565335.1 Limnodromus scolopaceus
CTCTTCTTGATGCACCCCAGGATGCCATCAGCCTTCTTGTTCACAAGGGCACATTGCTGGCTCATGGTCATCCTGTTGTCCACAAGAACTCCCAGGTCTTTCTCTATATTTGCAGAGGAGGACGGAGGCAGGATGCTTTTCCTGTATGTGAGCTGCAGAAGGGCAGTGGTACCCCTGGGGGCTGCAGTCCCATAGAAATGAGCTGCTCTGGGGACTGAAGCCAAGAATTTCAGGGTTTTCCATGAACGAGTCAGAGAGGGGCTGTTTCTGGCTAGGGCTGCACTGTGCCTCCCATCCCCTGCTGGGACTATTTCTTAGTCACTCCCATAAAAGACAGACTTGAGCCAGTCCAGCTCCTACCCAGGGGAAGCAGAACAGCATCCCAGGTGGGCTGCTCCAGGCATCTCAGTTCAGCTGGACCACGGGCTGTCAAAGCCGTGGGCTCGTGGAGGGGGTTTGCGTGCCATCCTGCGAGAGCCCAGGGTGGCAGGTCCAGCCCCCCGCTGACACAGCGGCTCTCATTTTGGGGACTGCGGCCAGAGAGTCGTTCCAGAGCCACAGCCATTCTCAGAGCCTCTCTCTGTGTTTCCCCCCAGTCGAGGAACAGCGGGCAGCAAGGGGACACGGACGGAGCCCGGAGACTCGGCCGCATGGCCAGGCTGCTCAGCATCGTCTCCATCGTCCTGGGGACCATCATCATCGTGCTCTACATTTCACTCAGCTTCAGAGGTAACATCTCCTTCTCTTTTCCCCAGCCCAGCTAGAGCAGGAACTTCCCGTGGCTCCTGGCTCCAGCCCAGTGGATAGGACACACCTACCCACCATCCACCACCTCCATTCCCACCCCAACTACAGTGGTGGGGCACTAAGCACCCGTATGGTCCAGGCTGGTTTGATCATCACCAGCTTCACGCACGCATGTAAAACACCTCGGAGAATGTGGTCCTTCCAGGAGCAACACACAGTCTTCAAATGACCAGAATGGAAAGTCCTCCCTGTGCTATCCCGTAGTGACCATACAAGGTCCCCCTGGTGAAGGCTGTGGTGGGTTTAGAAGAGTGTAGTGTGGTAAAAACAAGGGGTTTCAGGACACAAATTAACTTGCCCAGAAATGCAACCCCAAAACATTCGGGGAACCTCCCATGCCAAACCAGCATGACCAGCACACAGCTGAGGCAAACAGGAACCTCAGAAACACACAAAGCCCAAACCAAGAGCATAAGGGGAGACACCTGTGACTACTGGAAGCTGCCCTGAGTCTCTCTTTATTTTACAGTTTCCTAGAAGACGTTTCAGCATGCAAATACCTCGAAGAGGAGGAAGACAACTTTCCTTTTGGGGTTTTTACTTTCAGCCTTGCAACAAAAAATTGTCACAGTGTAGGTGGGCAGCCCTAGACAGCCTGCTCTGGAGCGCCGTCTGAAGGAACGCATGCTTCTACTTCACCGCCTCTTGGAAATGATTTTGTACAAGTGATGGGATAAAAAAGATCGCAAGAAGGAATGGGAATGAACATCGGACGCCAAGCGGAGAGGAGAAGGGGGAAATCCACTACCTCATTCCCCTCCAGCAAAACTCACGGAGTGGGGAGACGACTAAAGTACAAGAGGAGGAGAGAGTTTCAAGAACGAAGCTTATTTTAAAAGAAAAATTTTAAGGCGAGAACAGGACATTTTGAAGAATCCTCCTAAGAATTTTGGCACAAGTCACTGAATTTTTGGGGGGTTGTTGGTTTTTAAATCGTCAAATTCTCTGTCTCTACAAAAAAAAAAACAAAAAAAACCACAAACAAAAAAACCCAAACAAAGCTCAAACTGCCATCAGGAGCTGAGAGCTGTTCCACGGAGGAGGAGGGAGAACAGAGCTGCAGCGGGACCACGGCTCTGCCCCGAACAAAACGCAGCCGCAAAAGCTGGAGGATGTGGTGGGTGCTTTTGTATTTTTGATGAAAAAAAAAAAAAAAAAAAGAGACAATGACCATTTGCATGCTTTTGGGAATGTTCTCCATGTCTGTTCCTATGAGCTCTTTTATCACTTGGGGCAGATCTCAGAGCTGGCAGAGCAGGATGTTGCTGCATGAGAACGCCAGGCTCCTCCTCACCTGCATCCCACGGTGGGGTTTTTAATGGAAGGAAAAATAATGCTTTCTCTGTGAAACCACCCATTTCTCTCTCCGTGCACCCAAGGTGAGGTTAATACTCATGGCACTGAGAAAAGAGCCTGGTTAATCTGTAGCAGCAGCACCAAGGCACGGAGAGCCCGTTCTACCCACTTAGGCATTTATGTCATGTCATGTCCATCACACAAAAAGCTTCAGCATGATCCAGCCCCCACCGCTGTCAGAGCTCGTCTCCCCGACCCTTTTGGGCTTCAGCTTAGGGCTTTCCAGGAGATTTTCAGAGGCACGGAGGAGTTTAAGATCCCTGCTCCTGTCCCTGCACCCCTCGTGCTCTTCTGCATCTCTGAAAATCTCCCGCATCCCCAGAGCTGGCTGGGGTCAGTTCCACAAGTAGTGTTATTTTTTAATGTTTTATATTTAACATAACGAGAAAATAGACTTTGCTCCTCCTGATCTGCCTATACGTACCCTGCGTCTCGCCACGTCTTCCACAATACATGGCTCCACGGCCGTTTCCCTGCAGGATCCGACCCCGACACGCTCCCTCCAGCCCCCTCACTACTTCTTCTTCCCCCTCACCCTGTCCTTGCCGCAGGTTGTTACTGGGGCTGGCCCTCTATCCGGCCACCCAGACTATGCAAAGTTTCATCGCCTGTCATTTTATTCAGGCTTTGTAGATGGCTTCTGGCCATATCCATTGGCTCCGTATTAGCTGAGCCTCTCTCTTTTATCAAAACTTTGCGGGCCAAGAGCTGCGTTCCCCGACCTTTCTGTTGCCTCCAGCTGACAGCCTGGGACCTACAAACATGGACTGCACTGAGAAATAGGGTGTTTCAGGGCACTTCTGCTCCCCACCATCAATCTCCTGGAAAAAAAAACAACCCACATCTTAGACCAAATCTAATGCTTCCAAGGGCTTGTCTACATGGAGAATCTACTGGACACCATAACAAACTTCTCAAGAAGGTCCCTGCTTGGCACTAACTTGTTCTTTGGGGCATGTGAGTGGGCACGTGTGTGCACGTGGGGTTAGCACAGGGTAGGGGTCCACTGTAAATCCACGCTGTAGTTACTCCGTAGTAACTAACAGGCAAAGCCGTGGGCATCGCTGTGAAAATTCTCTTGTCACCTGGTTAATTGCTCCTTTAAAGGGTTTGCTTTTGCTACGTGTTATTCGAGTCCGGGGGAAAGAAAGCCAAATCACCTAGACACGCTGTTAACATTTTTCTCTACATTAAAAGGGATTCCAGGGTCTCAGAGCAAAAGCACATCACTACAGCACTTTCTTGGGCTCCATTCCCATCCATCGCCCCTTTGCCAGCTCTTTATTACAAATTATTGGCTTCTAAAATGGACCAAATTTGCAACCTTTCTTTTGCAATTCATTTTTTGTGAGCTTCAGCAAACTGGGGCCCCTGAGCGCTGCTGGGTTTGAGCTCCCACCCGCAGCCGCTGCCAAGGTGCCCCTTGGCACCAGACCTCTTCTTCCTGAGCTCATGAGAAAACCCTCCCCTGAAGATTCAAAACCTGAACTTCCGGTTGATAAAATCCCATCAAATCCCCCAAAACGTTCCCGTCTTTAATGCTTGGACCTGAAAGCTGCTTGCTGGGAAACACACATTGGTTTTTTTTTCTGAGATAGGTGAGGGCAGTGCTGCCTCTCCGTCCATCTTCTGTCCTTTGCTCTCTTGAGCAGCTGAAATTCAGGTTATGGTAAGAGCCGAGCAAGCTCCTCCTTGGGCAGGAAGAGCCGACGATCAGGGAAAACTGCCGCAATGAGTTATAGGACTTGAAAGCGCCAAGTATTTATTAAGTAAGAATTTAAATGCTCTTTTATCATTATATAAAGCCTTTCATCTAAAGTGCTTTACCACATTTAAAGGATTAAGCCTTGCCACCCCCACCCCCCCCTCCTCAAGGTGAGTTAGCATTACGCTGCTCTAATTGCACGGGTGGCAAAGTTGCTCAGAGTCACGTGCACTGCACAGCTCCAAAAAGAAACCCTTTTTTTTTTTTTTCTTTCTCCTCCTCAATAGAACCATGGATGAATACAGATTTCCTTTGAGTCGGATTTTTCCCAAGGCAAACACACGCTGCACTGCAAAACAGAGTGGGATACCTACAGTCACAGGAATGAGGGGGCTTTGTGAGGCAGCTGCAATAGTCCTTGCCAGGAGAAGCCCCAGGTAGAGGTACCCGAGGCAGAATGCAGGAGAAAGGAGAAGATTTCCCCCAAAAAACCCATGGACGCATGCACCCAAACGGGGTTTGTGCCTCCTGTCTTAGCCCCTATCATCATACTGAGGGAACTGTGTCTCAGCTCACTATTAAGTATAATTAAAAAAACCCAACAAATAAGGCACTTAAATTCCTTTAATTTTTAATCTGCTTCCTGATTAGATTCAATTGCACTGCTCTGCACTCTTGAATACAGCTTTTTGCTTCTTATCCTGCACTTAAATCCAGGAGAAAGCCTCTACAGCTGCTCCTGACAAAATATTTTCTCTCCTGGTAACGTGGCTCTCCAGTGCTGGGGAAATAAACTCCCCAGGGCTATCTGGAAATTCTCTTCTCCCCGCTCTTCTCCAGCTTCCCCCTTTGCAAACCTGATGTTTTGCAAAGGTTTTTGCCACTAGATCTTTGCTCTCCACATCACACATTTTTACAAGGCCAGGCTGGATGGGGCTTTGAGCAACCTGCTCTAGTGGGACGTGTCCCTGCCCAGGGCAGTGGGGTTGGAACTCGATGATCTCTAAGGTCCCTTCCAACCCAAACCATTCTATGATTCTATGATTCCCCCAGCTCAGCTGCCTGTTTGGCTCTCTCAGGTGCATTAGCTTGTATTCGAGAAGAAGTTGCTGAACCCCCAAACCCTTGACACACACCTCACCTGGACTGCGTTACAAGGAGCTAAATCACGGCAGAACTTCATCCTGAGGCCACCAGAAGGCAGGGCTCCTCCTTTGGTCTGTATCTGGGGAACAGCAGCCTCCCCTGTGATTATCTGCTGATTTCACCTAAGCACAAGCACCTTGCTTTCCACAGCTGCTGCTCCTCTCCTTACCTTTGGTTTTAGCACACAGGAGGGCGATCACAAAAAGCATGGCGTGAAAAAACTTTCCCTTCTCCATCTCCACAAACAAGCCCTATTACTCATGTCACAGCTCTTTGCCGCCTGCTGCAGCCTCCCCTAAGCACATCAGAATCAAATTTGCTGTGTTTGCAACTCTAAAAGTCATGAAATCCTCCGGATTTGGCCAACTTTTACCCCCTAGCGAGGCAGGCAATAGGGGAGAAGACGAGAGATCCAGGCGATGCGGTGGCAACCCAGCCTTACCTGACAGCGGAGCTGAGCTGGTAGGAGGATAGCTCGCTGAGGAGATGGAGAAGGTGGGAAACGTCTCTAAATGTAAGTTGAAGTAGGAGTTACGATCGACAAGTGTGAGGTCCTGGTGGGATATAAATACATGGTTTGCACTGCTCGGGAAGAGTCTCTGAGCAGAGCATGTGGCTGATGGCACCTCTCTAGCATTGGTGTCCCCGGGCTCTTCTCCCTGGGCTAGGGGGACAGTCGGGCTCTTGGGGGTGGCACAGAAGAGCCCTTGCTGGGAACAGAAATGCTGGATCGAAGGTCTAAGCTGAAGGAGTGATTTGCTGATGGACGAGCTTGGTTTCATACCAGCTTCTCGTAGGATGCGACAACCGAGGGTCAGAAAAGGTCTGGCTTGGGTCAGTTGGTCACAGCAACGCGCTGGCTGGTGCCTGCAGAGGAGACCAGAGGGATTTGAGCACAACAGGGAGTAAAGAAAGCAACAAAAGATTTGATTTCAAAGTTTGCTGTATTAATGACGAGCTTTCTTTCGCTGGCCGGTATTTCACTCCCTTCCAGTTCACTCCTATCTCCCCATCTTTACGAGTTTAACGTGATTTTCCCTCAGCATTTCTAACCCCTAGAGCAATGCACGGGTCTCACAGGCTTTCCCCTCCCATCCTCTGCCTTTGCTTTAACCCAGGACAGGTCTGGTTGGCAACGAGATGCCATCGCTGGGCTTCTCTGAAAGGGGATATCGAGGGGTAGGGAACCTGCTCCTCTCGGGCCCTGGCCCAGGCTGGCTGGGGACTCCAGCAGGTACCGCTGCGAAATTTGACCTTCCAAATACAGACTTCTCCACGTAGACAAGAGGAGCAGATCCCGCCTTTTAGATAAAATTAAAACTCCCTTTCCATTCGGTCTGAATCCAGGGAGAGGCTGCAGAAACGCACCCACTGGGCTGGTCCCATGACTTCATTTATTTCTTTTTTTCCTGATACCCCCCAACCTTGCCCTATCGCTTCGTTACTTATCGCAGAACCACAGCCAGGGCTGCACAGTCAAACCGAAATAATTTCAGGTTTAAGGTCGATTTTCTTTCAGCCTGCATCCTTTAATTTTGGCAAAGACGGTTAGGTTTGGCCTGAAGACTCCCATGCTTGGGCACAAGCCAAGGGGGTGGTGGTGGGGGAAAGCAGCCTTTTCAAAATGGGAATATTTGTAAAGCATTTGCTGACACCAGTAGGTAGAGGAATTCAAAACTAAAAATACCCATCCAAGATAAGAAACATCAGAAAGGGACCGTGTGCAGGATTCACCAAGGCAACCCTGACACCACTTGGGAGCAGGTGCCCCTGTTAGATGGTGCCCAGGAGCCCATCCTTTGCGTGGAAGGGCAGGGTCTATCCCCCCCCCCCCCCCCCAAAACTGCCGTCACCACCGTCCGTGCACCGGCTCCCCCCGTTTTGAAGCCGAACTGGAAGAGCCGTGTTTCACACACAGCATGACCACATCGGGAACTGCAGCTGGGCGCTTCTCTTTGCTGATAGATGTTTCTTTTTCTGCAGGATGATATGGTATATCTTATATACTTTCTTTGTATTTCTTGGCATGAGAAAAAAAAAAAAATTAAAATGTAACATGCATGGTCAAAGCTGAACTGGTTTCTTCTGTCTAAATGAGAAAAAAAAAAAAATCCAGACTACTCATTTAACTGTTACTTCACACCTTAAGAACAAGCAGATCAGCTGGTGTTTTGGGAGCAGTGGGTTGCAAATAACACATATTAGGAAAAAGCAGACGAAAACAGCACAATTCAGAGCAGAGAAAGGTCCAGACAGATGAGCCTTGTGCTGCAGGGAGAAGCAGCACTGAGCTCCTCGGGAAGCAGAGCTATTGTGGGAGGTCTCCAGCTGGCCATGCCACCAGGGAAGCAGGAGCACAAGGATGGGATGGGGAGCAGCCACTGGGAACCACTCCTCATCGCCGGCCCTGCCCCGGCAGGTCGATAGTATGGTGCACAACCGAGTACGAGAGAACAAATCCCAAACCTGCTCGAAAAGCAAATTTATTGATCAAAACCATAGATTTCAAGAATGCGCAGCAATTTTTGCTTTCCACTCAAAAAAGCCTAAATGCAAGCAGCTGCTAGGAAGCAACTCCTTTTAAAGTTTCTAAAGCCAAGGCTTAAAAATTCAGTCACTACCGAAAACGTTGGCATCAGTCTTTTCCCAGGAGGAGTTTTTCGAACCAGTCCCACCTGGAAGGCTGTTGACTGTGTGTAACACGCATGTTGGGTCACTACCAGTTTATTGCTGTGTAACGGCACGCCAACCGAGGCTGCTGATCCCTGCTGAAGATCAGCTGCACAACGACTTCATTCAGCTCAGTCCCAACACCCTCCTCTGGCTGCGCGTCTCTGGCATCCTCCGGGAATCAACGGCAACGTGGTTTCCAGTCCAGCTCAGCTTGGAGAGAAGACTTGCCAAGTCTGAGATGAATTAGTTGTCTTACGCAGCTCTCTCCTTTGTAGCAATACGCTCAAGCTGTCCAGACTTCGGGGTAGGACTTACTGGAAGTAACAGTCCGTCCTTCCTTCCCTCCCCCAGCACACACAAAGCACACAGGAGGCAGGTGCCACCACTACCAGCAGGGACAAAAATTAAGCTTTACGGCTCCGGAGCAGGTATCAGACACAGCACTTCCACTGTCATCCGTGTCTACGATGGGAAAAAAGGGTAGATGTAAATTCTCTGCAATGTTGGCAGCCTGCAGCGTGATTCAGCAACAAACGTACTTAACGGCCCTGCCTGGATGAGATTCCCTCCCAGGCAGTGGCAGGTCCCCCCCATGGAAAGGGCCGGAGGCATCAAAGGGTGGTGAGCCCCCAGCCCCACTGGTGCAGGGCCCCACTCCCCCACGGAGCCCCCTGGGTAACAACTCAGCAGCAAACACCACGATGAGAGGGATTCAGCGATTTGACTTGCCGCGGTCACGCTCAGGAAATGGTTTGGCCCGTGTTGGCGAGGCAGCAGGATGAACGAACAGACGGTTCAAGACCACCTCGGTGCTCCGAACCCAAATCCCTTAGCCTCTGGTGTGACACAGTGAAGCTTTGCTCTGCCCGTCGTTTTCATAGGCAATATTAGGATATACCTCTTTTCCTTTCTTAAAGATGCACGCTGTAGGCTTTTTTCTGGAGAGAAAAAAAAACAAATGGGAACACCCACCAGGTGCTCAAGGCCGGAGAGGATTTAGATTAAATGTTTACAAACTCGTGACAAACAGATCCGTTTTCCTTCTGCGCATCTCAGAAAACAATAAAAGGAACAGTAATTAGCGCTTGTAGATCTGCTGCTGCCCACAACTCAAAGCCCAGCCTCTCTAAGCCAGAGCTTGTCTCAGTACTGGATCTGTCCCCGAGGTTCCAGGCAGCACAGCACCGGGACATCACCGCCCGACAACCCCCAGTGAGACAGAGGGGCTCTGCAGCCCCGAACCAGCTCAGCCTTCCCATTTCTCCCCCAGCCCTTCTCTTAACCTGCCTACCCCCTGCCTGCCCCTGCAGCCTGCTAATACATTTATAACAAATTAACCGTATTTCTTCAGGGTCTCCCTTCCCCGCTGCTTTGAGAAGTGCAAAGTTAGCGAGATCTGCTGGTTCTTACTCCTAAACGCCCCCTAAACACCAGCTAAATCAGAGCTCTTGATGGTCAGTTTCCCATCCCAGGGCACCAGCTGCTCAGACGGCTCTCTAAGACCCACCAGCCACGGGTACCTACTCACAGCCACGCAGGTCCCAGCTTAAACCAGCTACTCCCATTTTGCCGTCGCACAAAGCCCGTGTTACTGAGCTGCACCATCCCCTTGCTGCCTCCACTCATGCAAGAGGCATCACTGTCTGCACAAGGGCCCTTGGAAATGCGAGTGGGATGACAGGGGAGGTCCAAAGAGCCACCTTAGTTTCTCCTGATGGGGAAAAGAACCCCATTGACGCTTAGAAAATTCAGTGTAAATTGGTTCCCACTACTCAGCAAAGCAAAGGGACTTGTGGTTGTGGCTGGTGGTACCCCTGCATAATAAATGACAGAGTGGTCCTGGTGGGGAGAGCTCTCGAGGAACAGATGCAACGCGCATCTCAGCACACGATGTCTGAGGTGGCTTTAAGCCATCTTTGGCCTTCTTTGTGTCTTGCTTAAAGAACTCAGCAGGCAGGAAGGCCGGGCAGGAAAGAACAATGGTTTTGTCTGGATTCTATTCACAGAGGAGGATTCTACTCACATAAACCCCTCACACACACCATTGGAGAGACTTTCCTTCAGTGGCGAGATTCCCCTCGGAGCATCCTGACCGTGTCACCGAAGCAGCCGGGCAGAGGCAAGTTCCAGACTTCAAAGAGGGAAGCTGACAGCCTCTCCTCTGATGTTTTGCTAAAGAGATGGGAGTGCCAAGTGCTTTAGCCTCCTGTTTTATTAATATGCTGCTCTGATGGGCTCATGTATAATAGATACGCAAAGGAACAGCGAGAGGTTTACATCCCATTTCCATGTTGCGTATGTTTTCTACTAAACACTATAGGCTCCCTTCACCTCTTAATGTTTCTCTTCGCTAATGAATTTGCATGAGTCTGGGGTTCAAGCAAAGGAGGAAAAATTGGTCACCGGTTCCTCAAATGGTTTCCATGACTTTGCTCCAGACCGGAGCCACGATTTAAAAGCACAGGGAAAATATTTCCATTTTCTCTCTCATTCCTGACACTGGCTGCCGTTGAAGAGCGAGCAGCTAAGGGTTTCCTCGGGCACCCTCAGAGCCAGGCACGGCCTCTTGGAGGGTCGTTCGTGAGGATGCGGAGCCCCGGGCTGCCGCAGCGGCATCGCGCAGCCGCAGGGGGAGAGCTCAGGGGCTGCGGAACCGCGGCAGCAGGACCTCGTGATGAGCACGAACACGCCTGGCTCTGGGGCTGCTCGCTCCGCTCCGCAGAGGCACGAGGGGCTTGGAGCCCAACCCCGGGGCCAAAAAAACAGAGAGACTGCACCCCAAACCTCTCCTTCCTCACAGAACAGTAGAGACTTTAAATAAAACAAAAGATAAAATTAGGTTGCGCGGTGGACGTCTTCAAAATCTGAACTTCGCCAAACACACTCCTGGTAGGCTCCAGTAAAAGGGCAGAGAAAAACTGACTTTTTGAGGGTGCCGAAAGACTCCTCCTTCCCGTTTTCCTACCCAGAACCTTTCCCTCTGGGAAAAGAGGGAAGACTTTTTCGCAGCACCACTCTGCACGTCGCCTCCAGTTCAGATCTGTCACCGCTCCCCTGGGAACGTGGTCAGAGCGACGCGGCCACGGGTCCCACATCTACACAGCGAGACAGTTAATCAGGAGCCCGGCCGATCCTACGTGGCACAAGGTAGACGTTTCTATCGCGTCTCAAACTCATTTTAATCAGACAAGACATCTCCCATAAACTGTGTAGAAGGCTGGGTAGTTAGGATGGATAGGCTTGCACAGGGAGGTGTGAATTGCACCAGCAGATCAGGGCACTGCTCTAAATGAGGACCTTTCCTTTATGGTGGTTACTGCTGGATCCTCCAGAAGATGAAAACTCCCACCCTGCAATCCCTAGAATACCTAAAATAGAGTAAGAGGAATTTCTCCATGAGCTAAGCTACCTAGTTTATGTGCACACACACACAAAAAAAAGCAAGGCGACTGATGGTCCTCATTGTTTCCAGCTTAGCTGTGATGTTAGATGCTATTCTTGCTCAAGAGCTGCTGAACGCTTCTGAAGCCTGCAAAGTTGTTTGCTTTAATAGCACACAGCATGAAACAAAGCAAAGACGGGAAGTCTTCCCAGTGAAATGCCTCCTTCTGCTGAGCTTGCTGTATCTCGCTGCCTCTTGGAAATGTTTAATTATAGGCTGCAGATTCTAAAGCGTTTTCTTCCAATTATTTGGTCCCAGGTCCAATTTCATAAACCCCTGTATTTCATACTCCTTCCCAGCGAGGATCGATGTAAATGGATCACTTCATCAATTCCAGCTGGGCAGAAAAACAAAACAGCACCTCACCTGCCACACTGTGATTCATTATCAGCCTGAAACAGCTGGCCCAGGTACACACCAGACCCTAATAAAATTAAAGGAATGTTGATAAAACCCGAGATCTTTAAAGCTCTAAAGCTATGCTCTATTTTTACCTTGATTTTTGATTGCCAAATGCGCAGCAGGTATAAGCTGAAGTGTCCCAAAAACTGAGTTAACAAGCTGTGGAATAGGCTCTGCCCCCCCTGCCCAGGCGGTGCCTTGTCTCAGCCCCTCCTGGACCACAGCCAGGCCAGCAATCCCCTCTGAAGGGCACTGGTGGCACCCCACTTGGCTGCTGAGTTGAGGAAACCTCTTTCTGAGGAAGGGTGGGAGACGTTCCTTCCCCTGGGATGCGGCTGTGCCCGTGGTCAGCCCCGCGGAGGCTGGTGGTGGTTGCAGAATGGCCAATGTCTGCCAGTCCAACATGGCCAAGTGCACAGCGATGCTCTGCCAGCAGGGACACGGCCACCCCCAGCAGCCTCAGGTTTCCCAGGGCCAAACACGGACACGTACCTGGATGAACGAAAAGACCTGAGCACCGAAATCCCCACGGCAGCATCCCTCACACCCCTCCTCTCTGCCTCTGCCAGGGGCACCACAGCACAACTCGAGCTGAAGCATCCCCGAAGCGCCACAAGAATTCATCGTCCCCTGAATATTTGTTGATTTTTTTGGTTTTGTGGTTGTTTTGTTGCATGTGGGTTTTTTTAAAAAAAAAAAAACCAAACAAACCAACACCTTAATCTAAGCCAGAGCGTAGGCTTGAAAATTATTTACATTTCCTGAAATGTATGGAAACGTGGGAAGAGCTGGCCAGCAGATCCCTCAGTCCCGCTGGCAGGTACAGACACACGGCAAAGGGGCAGTTGCTGCCCGAAGACAAAGCTCTTGTTTCTTTGGGGAGGGCAGACGTGCCAGGAACGGTCCCTGCCGCAGGCTGAGTCCCCCCCACCCCCCACCCCCTGCCTCTTCCTAAGCTGCATTTCTTTACATAAGCAGCGCCTGCTTTTATAGACCTGACTCACAAACCTCCCCACCTCAGTAATATTTTAAAGTAAATTTAGCGCTGGTGATACATGCCTGACCTAGAGGGAACTCCATTTATAGCACAGCAGGGAAATATCCACGTAACCCCCCCCGCCCCGATCTGCACTGGGCCTCCCTGCCGGGGTGGTTCTCCGGCATCGAGGAGACAAGGTGACCAAGTCCAAGTGTCGGTTCAGCCTCCCCCGAACGCGGGAAGGTGGGGGACAAAGGATGTCCCGCTTGTACCCACCCATGGATGGGTACCCATGATGGGTTGGACTAGATGATCTCCAGAGGTCCCTTCCAACCCCATATGATTCTGTGACACAGGTACCCACCAGCCTCCACTGGTGACAAGGTCCTTGCATGCTCCAGTTCCTTTTTCACGTTAAGAACTGGTGGTTTGTGCGTTGACAGCCGGACCTGCCAGGGCCACCCAATCAGCACTTTCACAGCCACTCACCATTTCTTTTCACACCCGCAATATTCCCGAGCGTCCTGCAGAGTCTTAAGAAAAAGTTCCCTTAAAAAAAAAAAAATAAATCTGACGTTTCAGCAGCATTTCACCCGCAAAGCAGCCAGCTCAGCACAGGTCTGAAGTCAGAGGGATCTCTAGCAGATGACACACGCACCAGCAAACGCCTTATGAAAGCTTCCTCTCTACAGCCAGCAGCTCAACGGGACCTTGCAACCCGCAGCCAGGAGCTTCTAGTTCTTTCAGCAGACCTTTAGAAGACAAAAAGATGGAGAATATTGTCCCTGCTTCCAAGAGCCTCGCATCGGACAGATGGGTGTGGGCAAGGAAGATAAGAAAAGAAACAGAACATCTGAAGGGAGGAGAGCCTACCTGCTTACAGCGCTTGTGGAAGCGCACGCTGGGCACCAGCTATCAGTGACTTCTCAAGCTGGAGCTCCAAGGTGTGGCTTCCATCGATAAGCTTCAAGTCACCCTGGGACAGCCTTTCTAGACTTCAAAGTAAGGATAGATTTTGTTTTATTTTTTTTTTTTTTAAATAAATGAAAATTATGACACCCAAAATAAATTCCTCTGTTTGAAATGTCTAGCTGAAGCCAAACGGCCAGGAAGCAAAGGAGGAGAACATGATGGGCAGAGCAGTGAGCAAAGGTGACGCAACACAAGATGTGAGACCTAGACGGACAGAAGACCTCTCAAAAATCACACCACTGACCGACAGAGGACTCGCAGGGCGTGAAAGCCAAGAGAACCAGAGAATCATCCACAATGAGAACGCTGCAAACGCCGTTTCAAAGGCAGAGGGACTTTCATTACGGCCAGGCTTCTCCTGCTTTCCTAGCGGCGCTACCAAAAGTGGGTTAGCAAAGCCTCAGGGTCCCATTAAGAACAAAGAGCAAGGAGGGGGCTGCGGGGAGAGGGGAGGATGAAGCGAGGGCTGAGCAGCGGCACAAACGCCCGTAACGGTCTCAAACAGCTCGCAAAGAAGGGGGAAGATGAAGGGAACCGCAGGCTCCGAGCGTTTAATGAGCACAGCGCAGACGCTACGGCACAGGCACCGGCAGCACAGCTTTTAGCCCCCAAGCCCCCCAAGCTTTGGGAAAAAAAAGGCTGGCATTCAGAAAATGTAAATTCCTACTGTAAACATTGAGATTTGCTATTAAAACATTCAAAAAAAAAAAAAAATCAAGTCCACGCAGCAGTACATCTCCCACGTTCAGCGAAAGGCATAAAACAAAGACGCTCCTGTCTCTCCCTATGAATTTCTAATGGGGCGCTCGGCTCCCTTCCAGCAGGGAACCTGCCGGTGGGATTGCTCCAGGACTAAAGGAGCGGAGCAGGGCTCATCCATAATGCACGGACACCCAGCGCGCCCCAGCTCCCCAGGAAGGGCAGCACTTCTCAATAGGAACAACAGTATTCCGGGAGGCGGATGGTTAAAAATATATATATCTTACGCCTGTGCCACTATAAATTATTGACTGTAGAGGGAGTTGGAAAAAAGGATTCAGCTCCATTAATAATTTAATTTCTAATCCAGAAGAAGATGGAATTTTATGCACCACTTATTACCACTGCCACAACTGGAAAAGCTAACTGTGCTTCCCACTACCTGAAACCAGAATTGCCTTTCCATTTTCGGAACAGTTTTTGAAGTTTCTTCTCTAACTTGAAACATACAGTCAAAGCCTTCCCCTGAGAACCCATATGGTCATTCCTGAATATTTAGCAGGCACATTAAGGATATAGAAATCTCTCTCTACTATAGAGCAGCTCTACAGGCACAGCATGACAGCTCTGAAATGAAGAGAACTGCCTCTCTTTCCTCCAAGCCTTATGCAAATAGACAGCTATCACACTGCCAGGCAGATTTTCTTGTTTGAGAAAATAAATATGAGTGGTACCGAAAGATTTAGAACCAATTGCAAAAACACCAGGCACAAATGGGTCCGCCAGGCACGACGCTGCCTGGTTTGAACGCCTGAGGATGGAGGGGGAGTCCAGACCGCCGCATGGCCAGAAAACTAGAGGGTACGACAGAAGCTTGTGGAGTTTTTACAATTGCTTGTACCATGCTCAAAGTATTTTTGGTGTTTGTGTAGTGATTGCAGAAGGGAGGGGAAAAAAAAAGAAAGGTATCCAACTACTGAGAGGTGCATTAACGCAGAGAGGAGGCTCCTTATGCTGAAAAGGTTCTTCAAATCAACATCAATTTTGGTGTGCATTTGGGAATTAAATGTTTTATATTACAGATATATAAAAAAGTTTTTAAAGCTTACCTGTGAAGAAAACCTTCCGTGTTCCAACTGTCAAAGAGCAGCAAGAAAAAAGTCCTGACTATATTCAGACCCTTCCAACATGGATGTCTGAAACAGAAGGGGAAAAGGGGAAACCTGGGTCTGCACACGCAGGCAGGAGGAACACATTCCTCCAAACGGAGCATTTTGGGTCAGGAAATGCTCCATCACATCTGGTATTTGATACAAAAACGGAGAACACACTAATTCATATGTTCAGTGTCAATCCCAACTTGAAGAGATGAATTTTCTTTGCATCTTCCCTGAAGGTTAGGTAGGCAAAGATTGTCACGGGGAAAGAACCAAGCACCCTGCTTAGAATTCTAATTTATTATTAAATTACATATCAAAGCTTTTTTTAATACATACAGAGAATGCACAATAGGTGAGAACAAAAATAATTACAGTTACAATAAAATAAGTTTCAAGAAGCTATATGAAAAGCAAAAAAAATAATCAGAAAGTGCAATCAGAAACTCATTTACAAGGATCTGGACTGGGATATTTTGTAAGAAAGGATTTTTTGTCTTGAGTGTTTATTTAAACTGCTTTCCTCACTCAGTAGTAGACAGACCAACAGCCACTTACGTATTCAGAACTGAAAGCATCACCCCTAGTTTCAATATCCAGTTGACAGGACACAGGCTACAGGGCACCAAGAGGACCTGCGGATGTCACCTAGAATATGGCTCAGTTTTGTCTCAGTGCATCTTTCACTGCAGTCTCCTGTACCGCACGCTGCTCAGTGGGACTGCTCTCTGAAGGATTTCATAACCTGACGCTGTTATAAGGAGTTTCGGAATTATTTCCTCCTTCAGAAGTGCTACAGCTGTTACCTCTCCTTCCCATTTCAAACGAAAACTTTGGGGGGAAAAAAAAAGGTAAAAATAGGAGGTTATGCATCAAGTGATCTTGGGAAACAAGCTGCCAGGTTAAGGGAGTTAAAACAGTCCTGACTAAAGGAGTTACACAATCAGAAGTGGTGGACCAGACTTTGCTCCCTGTGCAGCGGTTTTGGGGGAGCTCCAGGAGCACAGCTGCGGAGCACAAGCTCTCATTAAATTTGTGTGACACTTTCACATCACCTAAAAATCTACTTTTGCTCTTTCATGTTCAACATCCAGTGAGGAACTGACTCTTTCTTCTCACAGTAATCTTTCGACTGTCCAAAAGAAAGGACTTCTAAAACTACAAACTAAAAATTCTAGTTGATTATTCAAGTGTAATGAAGCCAGCAGGAATTTATACCTCACTTCAATATCCAAAAGCTCGTGAAACCAATATTGGTTGATAAAAAAAAAAAAAAAAAGCGTTGTGTCTTCCTAGGAAGGGCAAACTCTCCATCACCAGAAGAACCAGACTGCCTGGGCCCAGAGATGGAGAGGGCAGCAAAGCCCTGCTCAGCACGGTCCCACGCAGGGTTGGGGATCAGCTACAGCCACACCAACCCTCGCTACTGACCGAACACGCAATACTGGGTGTTGCCCGAATGCCATTCCTCTGCTCTAACAGCCAGCGCCTGAAGATCAGATAAACACGTTAAAAAAAAAAAAAAAAACCAGTCAAAAAAGCAAGGATAAAAATATCCATGTCTATATGAAACACGGCATCGAATGTTATCGATAAACCCCTTATGTTCTAATGCCAACGTTAAGGGGTTGTTGGACAGGTTTAAAGTAGGTGCTTGTGTACTGGCAAGAATAAAGCAGCAATTAAAAAAATGCATGAGAGAAATCTGCGCTGTAGAAATATAATGGATTTACTTGCTTCATTTGTATGGCTTAACAATAACTTTCTTAGCACAATTCTATTTGGTTGAGTTACGAAACGGCAACTTTGCCAGGAATTGCAGAAACGAGACTTCTTTAACCACATATTTTTCCTTAGAGCAAGAGGAACCACACAATGAAAAGCTTCGAGAACATATTTAGCAACAAGAGACGTACAACCCTCTATTTGGGGGGTTGAGATTAAATACTGCAATCCACCGTTCTCATTTACAGTCCACTGCCCTCGATACAGGTCCGTGTTATTAGAGTCGTTCAGGAGAATTAGCAAGTCTTTCCCCCCCCCGGCTCTATGCAAGGAAACCACTTCAGAGAGCAACGCAGAACCTCCGCTCACATCGCTAGGGGACTACAAGAAGATGATGAAGGGGAAACTACAAGGTTAATTAAATGTATTTTTCAACACAAAACTCTGTCTCAAAACCAAGAGAAATAAAAACCATGGAGGGGTTGCCAACACTGAAACCATTTCCAGTAAAGCTTTATCAGAGATAATTCAGCGCATTTCTGTTATTTTATACTAAAATATATCGGGTTCCTCCATAACATTTTCATAACATGAAAAAATCAATTATGTTTACATATTTATTATAATCTACATATTTTCCATAGCAGCTTTTTCACACAATAAGATTAAATATATGCACCAAATAATCAATTAAGTCCAGTAAAAAGACTGGTTATAAGATTAAATAAGTGAATTTATTTACGGTACTGCAGATCTCATATTGCCAGCTATATAGCAACCAAATCCTACAAATCCTAAACAGAAGCACGACTGCTGATCAGGGTCCCTCAGGGGGTGGTGGAATCAGAGAAAAAGCATGGAGAAGAGGTTTGATCTCCCAACACACAGATTCATTAATAAACCTCCTTTATCCATCAAGGTTTTTTATAAACCCCTTTAATAAACATTTCTTTTTAAACCAGGAACATTCCCAAATCAACCAAATAATCACCTTTTATTTAAAATACAATCCCCACAGTCTTACACATATTAATTCCGGATACTTTCTAATCCTAGCGAGAAGATGACTGATTAGAAGTCTTTGTTGACTTTTTAGCACAAAGTTACTAGTCTGCAAATAAGCCTTCAAATCCATACAAACATTTCGGGTGCAACAGTGTGGGTTTGCACACCACACCAGCACAAGTCTCTACTCCCTCTGACAGGTACTTCACAGACACTATAAAAAAACCAGTAAAAAAATTGTGTCCATCCCACCAGACTGTTCCAGAGGAGAACCTGGAGACTACCTGACACTTGCAGCTAATGGCATACACGAAATCTGTTAGGAGCACTGTAAATTGATTGTGAAAAGAGTTAATTGAGTTCTTAGAAAGGTATTTCAGTGCCTCAGTTTGAATTTATTGGGTTATGATATGACAGATGGAAAAGAACTGTTGAAAGAGCAGAAAAATCCCTAATTTGTCAATCTGCAATATCAGAGCCATTCCTGACGTCAGCTTTGTTTAGAGACGCAAACACAACAGGATTCATGTTGCATGTCTGGACAAAAAAAAAAAGTTCCCCCCTAGATACCGGTAAATAATACTTGTTTCACTGTTCATACATTCAACTCTTTACTATGAGGAGTTATGTCCAGAACTTTTGCACGCAGATACATTTGCCTCTGGTATAACCATCATAATTTTCTTTTCCAATTGACAGTTTAGATTATATCCTACTTACAGTGTAAAAATATTAACGCTATTAGAATAACTTTATCTAAATTACAATATAGACTTTTCAAACTGCTTATCCTGTCTTGATAAAGACCTTTATGATGCCAGCCAAAAATCAAAGTATTTACACCCAAAAGACTACTTTTAGGTGAACTTGGGTTTGGTCACTTTTCAGATGACTGAACACTATAGTAAACAGCTGCTAGGACTCTGTGCTCCCTTGTTACAAAGGGGGACTTGTTCGTCCCTTTAAAGCCACAAGAAACCTTATAAATGTTCCTCAGAGGGTATTTTATTCATATTCTGTGCAAAAAGTGAACTGAACAACCCTTTTTTTTTTTTCCTCCTTTGAGGAATTTGTGTGAAGCACAGTTTTCACAGCACAAATTATGCAGAAATAACTAGTATCTCAACCATGAATTAAAAAGAATTACAGAACATGTATTTAGTAGTAAAGCAACCCGACGGCTTAAAGCTGCAATATTCTTCTCACAGGGCAAAAGTGTTCAGTACTTGGCCCTCAGGGGAAACTGGTTTCCTGCCGAGTTTCCACCCAAGGCAAGCTTCTTCCCAATCTTTTTCCACTTACCAGCCAACACCGGATCTCTGCTGAGCACGGAAACTGTTCTACAGGTTCTGGTAAACATCCCATATTGACTTACCTTACAGTGAGAAAGGGAATTAAAGACAAACAAATCCCACAAAATTTAACCAAAGGAAGATGTACGGCAGGGAAGGAGAAACACTGCAGCTTCAACCCCAAACCAGTGTCGCAGTCTACCATCATAAGCTCTAGCCATCATGCTGACGCTCCCAGCCGTGACTAATGGGCTGTGTGAAGTCTGCTGCTTCCCCCACTCAATTTTTCCTTGACTTGGGGGGAGAAGGATGGTGGTGATGAGTTTAGCAGAGTCCAGGGGGGGGAACATCCATCAATGAAAAGCATACAGCAGCAGTAAGATGGTACAGACGCCAATAATGCCACCCAAGATGAGGGAATCTCGTCGTTTCCGAAGGTTGATCCTTTGGATCAGGCTGTTCACTGCTGGAAACCGATCTTTAAGGAGTCTGAGTCAAGGTCATACCAGCAAACAGCATCTTCACTAACAAGCCCTGAATTCTATATGTGGAAATCCCAATACTGCAAGAAATGCAGAGCTACTCCCAGTCAGGAGAAAGCAGATGCCGTAAAAAACACCTGATGGACAGTTAGTGGGATTACAACTGTATTTCACTAATAACAGACAACCAAAGAAGAGAGAACAGAACAGCTTAGAGTCCACATTTACACAGAATTCGTCACCCGATCACTTAAATTACCAGCGTTTGATATACTTTAATCTACATCACACAAGGCTTAGTTACTTTTAATAACCGTGTTTAAATGAGAATGAAAAAAAAAAAAAAAAGGGGGCAGTTACATAAAACATCTGTGGTATTTATTTAATGAAATTCTGTTACTGGTGAAGGGAACAACCAAAGGCATTTGACTGAGAAAATCATACACGTTGCATGACTACACAGTGTTCAAGTATAGCACATAAGGAAGAACTCCTCCTACTGTAAAACAATGAAGATGTAAATCTATCTTTTAATGTACAAAATACAATTGCCTACAAGATAATACATTTCAGAGCTTCATGTCTTTGGAACCAAGAATCTTTTAAGGCCAAAGCTTATTGAATTTTTTGTGTTCCTGCCAGTTGCTGAGAACTGTAATGAAATTTATGGGTTACCCAGATACATCTCTTCAGGATGTAATCTGTCTAATCAAATGATACTAATGTTGTTCTTTGGGCCCTTATGAAAGGAAGGAAGGGGTAAGTGGGAAAAACAGCGAACATGCATGACTTGACAATCCAACGCATTCTTCAGCCATGAGCACAAGATATAAAGAGAAACCGATAAGTCAAAATCTTAACGAGCCGGTGACGGACAGGAGGATACTCAGGTCATGAACATTCTTAGCTGTAAACCATAACAAGCAGCAAAGTACGCCAAGCTTCAGCTCTTGACAGGCTTGAAAGCAAAAAGCAAGAAGTAAAATGAAATCATATTTTTACAAAAACATATAGCAGAGAAGGCCATACACTGTTGTTGCAGATCTCTACCTGAAAATTAAGCTACATTGATTTGTACGTAGTATTCAAATTTGAGTCAACCCAACTTACTCAGCACATTCATCATTAAGATGCTTCAGTGAGATTATCAAGTGAGACTGGTGAAAAAATGGCCCGTTTGTCACTAATGACAATACCAGTACAGGTTATACAGCCATTGACATCGCAAAGCATTTTGATCCACAAATGTCAGAGTGAAAAATTATACTATACCTCTTCTTATGCACCGGCAGCACAAATTTTTAGGAAAAGGATACTAGCCAAGGTATTCATCTTGCTTTGTATTGACTTCAACATCCCTCTCTGCGAAGTCATATTTTCTTTAGTTGCCATGGCAATGCTGGAGAGGAAAAAAAAAAAAAGGAGAGGATCAAGTTGTTGGTGCTAAGAATAATCTACAGCTAAAACAAGAGGAAAGCAAGCAGACAACGCTTCTTTAGAGAACAATGAATGAGGTGAAGCAACGTGAATGAAACCACATTTTTTTTCCATTAATCTCTATCCTTTACACTTAAATGATTTCTCTTTTATGTAAAGCCATTAGCAATTGAAAACACTGTGATTTCTTGAAACAGGCAGGGTTTTGGCATGTCTCCCCTAGCCCCAACAAAAAATGGTACTACATTATGAGCAAACCTAAAGGTACTCTTCTGGCATAAATTTTACATTCAGAAGTTTGTTTAATCACAGAAGCCTCATACTTACTCTCACTCTAGAGAGCGTATGAAATTTCTTGTCTGCCATCAGGATATGATGGCTACAGAAGTATTAAGCAAATAAGAGCTGACTCACAATTAAAAATCACTTTGCAAAGAGAATGTGCTGGTTGAGAGGAGATCTAAGTGCAGTTTGAGACCCGACACAGCTTACGGAGCTTCACAGAGAAGGCTCCTGGACAATCAAGCTGGGACATAGAGTCACCAGGTCCTTGAAGATGTTTGAACACAATGAAGTGTTGGGATCTATTTGCTTTTACTCAGGACAAACATCGTCCTCTGTCTCCAGATAAGTGGGCAAAGCCTGGGTTCTCCTGCATTAACATCTCCTCCCAGCAAGCCCCACCTGACTGTTTTCCATAAGCTGGAGTTGAGGAAGCTGGTGTATAATGAAATCATATCAAACGATGCTTCCATCACAGCACAGATAAAATACATTTTTGAGCTTTGGTCCTAATTAAGAATATCATCCATGGCTATATAAGTTTTCATACTCTGTTTCTTTACTAATACATGGTCCAGCTGCATGTACTTCATCCAAATATAAGAACACAATACAGGTTAATATAAAACAGAATTTCCTATTTCAAATTTAATAAATTCTCGAAGTTGGAAAAAAGCAACTGCTCTTAAAAATAAGACATTTAAATGAAGATTTTGAAGAACACTCAGCTGACAAAATTTTTTGTCTACCTTAAGTTTCTCTGCAGCTCATAAAACAGATTTATAGGATGGAAAATGAAAGGGCAGGCTACTGCTTGCAGCCCCAGGTAGCACTTCATGTAGCTACTTTGAATGCAATAGCTTTGTCAAGACAAACTGCACAGGCTCATTTACATCTAGAGAAACAATATATAAATGGTTCAGCTCTGGAGATAAGGTGCCTAAGAAGGAACAGTATGCTCTCCGTGGCAGGTACGCATTTCAAAACTAAACAAAATAGGACATAAATATAACATGACTGGAAAATAACTCAGAAAATGACACCTATATTGCTGTTGACTATATCTACATGAATAACAGCAATTAAGACAAGTTCTTGGACAAGTTTGTGAGCCTTAAATATGGATGGAAAGTGTTCTGGAAGAATAAAAGTTAAGTGGAACAACACAATAAAATTGACATAAATATGAGAAAAGGGAACTAAAGCTGTAATTTCAGAGGAAAACAAACAGGCAGCAAAATGCTTCTTTTAACCAGTACAGGCATCCAAATTTTCAAGAGCATTTTATGCTTTCTCACACTGAGTGTCTTTACACAAACACGATGTAAAAAACCCAGCTAACGTGAGCATTATTTCTAAGAAGGGGCAGGTAGAGCACCGAAACACACAGCGCAAGCCTAACATTAGCCTCAAGTTCTGTAGTAAAAACTGGACATTACATTTTACATAAAGCATTAACGTTCACTATTGAACTCTCTGAATGCACTTGCTTAATACATCTGGTTCTCAAGCACTGTTCTGTACTGAATTCATCTGGGTTTCAAGGCTTTGGGGTAAGAGTTAGAATGTTGAAACATGATTTGTCCGGGTATTGGTACTAAAGTAGTTTGGTTGACCTGGTGTTTTAGTACAGGAAGGCGATTAAAATAAAAAAAAGTACCTTTATCCATCTTAGTGTATCTTTCCAGGTAAATGTGGTAGGAAAAGTCACATACACAAATTATACGTGTACCCTTATTAAACACAGAACTGGCCTTCCTGGCATTCTTATAACAAAGACCATTTGATACCTTTTATTTCAAGTTTCTCTCTGAACAAAACACCACTTGGAACGAGCAGCTCTGGATCATCTACCAGGACACTACAGTCAGTATCACAAGAAGAGCTGGCGAAAACCAGCGGAGCCAAAGCTAACAACTGTCCTTCACGACTCACAGCGAAAGGTCAGTATCAGAGTTCACAAACATCTTAAAGAAAAGAACAGCCTGGATCAATGATCCCTGAAGTATTTCTGGAGCAGCAAGTTCCTTCGGGCTCCCTTCCATTATATCTGCCTACTCTATCTCAAGTAGCCCTTGATATAGTATCTTCAGCCTTCCTATAATGTGCCAGGCAAACTTTAGAAAAAAAGAAAGAAAAAAAGAAAAAAAAGAAGAGAAAAAAAATCTGCTACCACCTCTTCAGGTGGAGGCTGCCTTTTCCAGCTCTGTTTTTGCCCATAAAAACTAAGAGATCACCAAGCCAAAGCCTGAGCGATTTAAGTGGTATGATTTTTTTTTTTAGCAGAATACCTTGGAAAGCAAGAGAAGTTTGTCTCACATACATCTGTGTGATGGAGGTGACAGAAGGGCCAGCCTATGGCTCTCATAGCTTTCATGTCACAGAAGACTCTTCCAAAAGCTCTATACAGCAAGTTCTTTTAAATAGAACAACATGCATTGACAGGGCAGATCAATATATTATTTTAAGGTTATATTAACATTCTGGTAAACTTGGACCTACGTTACGAAACCGGGAGTTTATCAGTCATAAAAAGAATATAAACAGTTTGACAACTGTTTGATAACTCTGACATTTTCAACCAGCAGCTCTATAAGAATAGATTTAACATTTTAATGCTAAGTTTTGAAGTATTAGATAACAGAAAAAAAAAAAAGGGAAGTTTCATGGCAGAACTAAGTAAAACCTTCCAGCATTTTTTCTTTCATACTTTTGAATTGCCAAATCAGCAGAAAGTGAAAATGAAACTCAGTTAACTGGAAGCAACAGGGCTTGAAGTCGCCTCCTTGGTGTTTATAAAGGGGTTGCTGGAATCCATTAGCCAATGCTCTTTGTTTCTGCAAAAAGAACAGAAGAGAGTCTACCAAGCTTTTCTCCTCAGCCTGTGTAGCACCGGCACTCTGCACAGTGCGTTTGCTTGTTCCTGTGGATATTCTAACTCACCTAACCCCTAAATGCAACCGATTTATTGCGTTACATGGGAAAGCCTTTTCAGGGCTCAAATTACGAGAAAAGAAAGTGAAAATTAGATTGGAGGATAACTAAAAAAATCGTATCACTGCCTATCCCAACAGTGATGAGTATACAAAGAAAGGCAGCTAAGAGAAGGTGTTAACAGAAATTCTGAACAAGGAGTATACAGCTGAGTATCAATATAAAAAAAACCAGTACCATCAAGGGCTGAAAAAAGGGCTACAAAATCAGAACAGTAAATACATCAAACCGTATCATACATTAGAAGATATGGCATTTGACAGTTTATATACATTTAAAACTCAGCATACAGGTATTTTAGTTTTCTAAAGTAAAGAAAGCTTGCTCAGTAACCTGCAGCTTATCTTACACCCCCACAATGATTTGATACTTGCACAGATGAAGTTTTAATCCAGCATTTCTCAAAGCACTCCTGAATTAAGCCACATGTTTTCATAAGATGCATTCAATGACTCATTAAGGCATCCATTAATTTACAGAAGTGAAAATACAAGGTGAGTGCCAGGATATAAAGTGTTCCCGAGACGTCTCCTTTGGAAATAATTGTTACAGATTGGAACACAAGGTTCCTGCTTTAACATCTGAGGAGTGAAAATGTCCATTTTGTAGGAAAAAAAAAAAGAAAGGTTACAAGATTGGAACGTTCCTTATTTCTTCTACCCAGTATTTTGAAAAATTTAGCTCAATGGGCTAGGTTTTATTGAGAAGCTAGGTTTTATTGAGAAACTCTGAAGAAAAAAAATAATTGTAGTGATTACCATTTTTAATATGATATGGTCTAGTAATGAAAGGGAATTGTGATAGCCATGAACAAGAGTTTAACTGGATTCCAGCTACCATAACAAGTCAAAATCCAAATAAAAAGCACTGTTCTTCATATATCATTTGATTACTCAAAACACGAGCTGGTTTACTTAAACCTTTTTATCTGTAAATGAGACTACTAAATTTAAGCACTACCAGCAAACACACAGCTCCTGAAGACTAGTCCACTTCCTCAGATCCTTCATTAATTAGCCAGGTTTTGGTTTCATTCCCATCCCTAACATATGCTCATTGACTTACCGTTGCCATTTCTCCACTGACAAACGCATTTTTTCACAAAATTAATCATATTCTTCCCATTCACAATATCGGCCCCATTCAGTTACTCAACACCGTAATCTCCCCAGATCAAGAATACCTTTTTTCTTCCATTTCAAAACTTCTACAC
This sequence comes from Limnodromus scolopaceus, assembly GCA_028565335.1. Taxonomy (NCBI): domain Eukaryota; kingdom Metazoa; phylum Chordata; class Aves; order Charadriiformes; family Scolopacidae; genus Limnodromus; species Limnodromus scolopaceus. The sequence continues at coordinate 7,898,197 of JAOXNO010000007.1, forward strand.
AACGTTTATGATAAAAGATTCAATGCTTCTTACTGGAATCAAGATGACCCTGATTTAACATTTTATTTAGAAACTACCATGAACTATTCTCGGTGCTGCACTGGCTTGAACTGCTAGAGTTGGGTGTAAACCAAGTTTCTAAAAACAGACGGTATTCTGATCTCTATATTTAATATTGAAGCACAACATTAAAGATCACTGCACTACTGCAGAAATCTCTACTAGGTAAACCCAAGGTTACAGCCACAAAGAGCCCACCCACCTCTTCCACAAATCAGCAGGAATGTCTCAAATTCCTGTGCTTGCAGCCCTATTTCCTCAACATTCCACTTACGTTTCAAGCTTGTCCTTGAGCGTTCAGCAGCGCTGGGGGTACGCAACCCAATTTCTCTTCAAAAGTAAAACAACTGATATTTGTACAGAGTTTGCAGTTTTCGCTGGCATGAAAAACTACAGAGTAATAAACACTTCCAACCATTATCACAATCGAACTAGTCTAAAATACACTTTTAATGCTGCTTGACATGGAAGCAAAGCGTTTTTACCCAGACAAATGTCTATGCTGTCGGGTATTTTCATCCCACAGAGCAGCCAGATAGATACAGCGTATTAGCAAGTGAAACGTACCAAAAAGTCAATTCCTTGCTTCATCCACTGAGACAGCTCAGTCAAATCTACATTGATGAAGAACTAAAACAAAGCTCTAAAGGAACAAGACATGTTTTTAAAAATCAAATAATTCATGTATTACTGGAACTTCTGCTTCACTTTGTACTCCGTGAATCATACTTGCTCATTTAAATTCATGACAACGTCTATGATTAAGGGAATGGACTCTGTGACTCTGCATAGAAATGCAAGATCTAGTTTTAAATTGGTAACAATTCTGATTATATCACTTATTCTTTGTGTAGAAATATGTGCATATATAATCATATCTATGAATATACACACGTCTATGTGTGTGTGTATATATATATATGAGTACACACACACCCCATCTTTCAAATTACTTTATAGATTACGGTGTCTAAGGTAAAAAAAAAAAGGAACATTTCAACGTTTCCCCAGAAATGCAAGTGATTTTGCTGAGACACTCTGGCCAGGGTCTTCTGAAAAGAGCCAAGAGTCAAAATCCAATTCATGCCTTTCCATTCTGTAAAGTCAAGATTCAAGGCAAGGTAATGGTGAATTTTCCCCTTTTATGAAATCCTAATTGTTACCTAAAAAAATACCCCAAATATATAAAGAGACCTTTTTTACCTCAAATATATAGAGAGACCTTTTTTTTATTTTTAATTAAATCTATGACTTCAGTCTGGTCTCAGAGTAGAAATGGAGTAGCCCAATCTGTTAATACCCAAACACGAACAAACCAGCTTGAATCAGGCCTCAGAAACAGTCTTTTACAATAAAAACCTAAGAACTTGTCACACTGTACATGCAAAACTACAAAAAAATTCAAACCGAGCCAACCTAAAAATATAAGTTGTTGGAAAACAAGAAATAAATCGTTTGCTATTTTGGAGAAGTGATAATGTTTGAAAATGAAAACCTGAGAACACCAAACATATTAAGCAAAAAATCTATGCTTATATTTAAATCTGGCCAAGAGAAGTGAACGCTGTTCCAAAGGAACTGCAGTACAAAGTATCACATCCCACTCGTTTCTGGAAAGAAATATGCTGCAGTAAGAACCCATATCACGTAATTCATTTTAAAATTGATTAAAAGTTTAATACTAACAAAACATCTGGAATGACAGCCCTGCCCATCGCTTTTATTAGAATTATCTCAGCGTAGGTGCCCATATACTCCTTGCAGGTCTGTTTGCTCCTGGGGAGGAACCACACACACAGAAGAGTCGGGCTCTGCCCTTCTGTGGTCTCTTCTCTACGGAAAGTCAGAGCAAAGGGATGACAATTAGTGCTGGAGAGTCTGGACAGCGGGGTCTCCGCTCTGCAGCTTCTCAACAAAGGCATCTGCATCCACAGGAAAATGATTTCCAGTGATTAGAATCACTGCTTAATAACAACCCCTAAAAAAATTAAAAGCGATGTCTTATCTTCCTGAATTACACCCAAATAATGAGTAATGAACTACAGCAGATGCAAACCTTGAAGACAGAGCAGTATCAGTAGCCAGAATTAGCTAATTACATCTCTCACTTCACTCAAGGAATCTGCGTTCAAACAGCTTCCCCTACACAGCTCCCTCTTTTACCTGGTTTACAATAGATAAAGCAACTAATACTCAGACATTGGGTAAGATTATATCTGATAAATTCACTTAAAACACAGCAGGGTTTACTATCAATTAGTATCAATCCGGAATGCTTGCAATTACTGCCAACAACAAGAAAAAGACTGAAACAAAAAATTCACCCTGGTTTCAACAGTGTCGGAACTGAATTAAGATGATGTAAATGAAATTACATTTCCTGCTCAATGTCATTACCTAAACAAACCCATTTTCTACAAAAAGAAACGTAGAATATTTTTGGCAACAACTACAACAAGAAGTTCATTTGCTACAGATAATAAATGGTGCATCAAGGAGTGCTGAAATCTAGTTTCTTAAAAAAAAAAATCAAAGTTAATTTATTAACAGAAGGAATGGTTTCAGTAAACAGCACCGAGGAGCTCTGAACTCAGCCGTGGGGTAGGGATTAGTGCCTGAGAAGCAGTCCCTCTTGAGACAGCCGATTTATAGCCAACCATGGGACAGCAGCTCATGAAAAAGAAACCTCAAAACAGTTTTAAACGAGACAGGACACCTACTGATGCCACCACGGAGCTTCTGAATAGGCTCAGTTGATGTAGGAACCTGAGTGAGTATTCAGGTAGCCCGTTCTGAGCTCCAGTTTGCCACAGCTACAATCCAAGGTAAATCGACTGGGAGGGCCACTTATCACACACGTACTCTCAGCTCCTCTGATGACACATAATCAAGAGACCAGGCAAAGAGCTCAAATGATAAAATACGAGTGATTTTGCAGGATATTAAGCTTAATAAATCACCATATGCTGTTTAATGCTCTAGTTACTGGAGTGGCAGCAAATAAGAGATTCAGCAAACACTGAGCATTTTTAGGAGACAGAAAAGTAGGACTACAAGCATGGCAAGAACGGGGAGGATTTTTCATCAGGAAAGGGCTAGAACCCAAAGCAAAACAAATATTCACAGTAACCGCACTAAGTTTGGCAAATATCTTTCTGAGGCTGTGGTGAAATTCTATCCACATTTTCAGATGTTATTAAACTGACCACTTCTGGTTCATCACTGCATATTAATGTAGTTTAACACATTCTTCCATCATGTTAATTATACTCAGCCCACTGTACGTACTTAAGCTAGCCAGCCCTTAATGGACATAGAGCCTTGCTGCACCTCTAATTACTCTTTTTGGTCACTTATGCCAATACATGCATTATCTGAGAGCGTATCTTGACTTCTTTCTTCCCTCCCTTTTTTTTTTTAAAGCAATAATCTGAAATTTAAAAGCATTAAGTCAGGCACTCCAAAGTTCAATGGAAGATTGGGAAGGGCACAGATGACAAAAGTAATTTATGACTCTACGGTTCTAAAGTTTCCAGATCAGTTAGAGAAGGTATCACTCAAGTATTTGAACCATTTAAAAAAAAAATAAAGAGACAAATAACTATACAGGAGCATTAACCTCTCAAGCCCTTGTGGGAAAAGCCCTTCCCTGTATCAGCTGCACAACAGGGTGCTGAACACACTGAAGGATTACAGAAAATCATGCTGTAGAAGAGAGTCACAATGAGAAGAAACAGTTTGACTACTGGAATAGCCCTCAACAGCTCAACCTGAGATTCACTCTGCCCTACCATTCCCTCTGTTTTTGTGGGGGGTATTCATCTTTGAACACCAATTTTCTACACTAGGATGAATAAAATATTTAAGCAACACTATAATGTCAATATTGAATAGGGAAAAAACCCAAATCCACCACCATTTCATTGTAATACTGCCTTTGAGTTGTAAACAATGCAGTTATTGTATAAACAAAATGACTGATATCTTTGGACACAATTCAATGTAAACACTGATTGTACAGAAAAGAATGAAATTTATTAAGTACATTCTTACCTTATTGTTTCTTCTATCAGTCGATCTGAGCTGAAAGCCAAAAGAAAATAAATGAAGTTTAAAAAAAGGGAACAAGCACTAAGTATTATTTTATATTATTAAATCAAAGATCTCCATAATGCAGTCCTTCACAAATTTTCCCTTAGAATGTCTTATTTCAGGATGTTGTCACTTTTTGCTACTACGTAGATTTGGTATATAGGAGTCTTTGAGAGAGATGCACAGAGTGTCCACCGGAGCAGCATCTCCTAAACTGTATGCAAGAGCAGATACTCAGAACACATAAAATACTGAGAAGACAGAAAAATGGGAATTGGGCTCTGTGATTCATGGCTAATTAATGTTAACTGTGCCTGATGTCTACCAGGAGCCCAGGACAGTTTGGAAAGGAGCATTAGAGAAGGAAATCCCTCTTTTTTTTCTCTTTAACCCTGGTCATTCCTGCCTACACCCTCGGAAAAAAAAAGCAACTAACAATAGAAGTTGAGGCTTGGTTCCAGGTAATAACATCTCAAAACACTGCTTTAGAGCTACTTTACCAAACACTGTTTTATGGTGGTTAATGAGGCAAGTTCTTTCTATAGTAATACCAGTTGGATGAGAATTAAGCGATGCTTATGGAAAACTGAATACGTGTCATCTGTAAGAGAAAGACCTTGATAACACGTGCCCCTTCCCCCTCGCTGCCACACATTAATCAAGTTTCTGTGTAGCATCACTGGGAAAAGGACAGCCTAAAATACAGCACCACAGAGAGAACATTTCATTTAAAAAGGGATGTGTGAGATTAAGATGCCAAACAAGCTCCTCGGAAGGCTTGAGCAATTTCTCAACTTATTATAGACAGGTTTTTAATCAGTTTTACAGCCTATTATGAAAGCCTACAAAAACGTATCTTGTTAAAGCAATCAGTATCTCAAATGTAACACTGATATAGAACAGGTGACTGCACCCCTGCCTCCCATATCGCAAAAGCAATGGTGCATACCTACAATTGCTCTGTTTACTCCAAAGATTTACATAAATTCCTGTATAATAACCCAAAAAAAAGCAATTTTGCAGTTTAAGAAGGAAATCAATCTAATGGAAAGAAGTTTTATGTTGTACTGGATATTGCTTCCAGTATTAAAGCAGAATTTATCGCTGCCCAGCTAAAAGGATTAAAAGACACTGAAAGGGCACGACCGCCTTCATCTTCCATCCTCCTTGTTCCAAGTGTTTTGCCATCTCGGGAGGGGAAGGTATCAACAGCCTCGGGCGCAGCACAGTTCTGCCTCTGACTCAGCCGGAGCTGCCCGATTTGGAACTTTTCTTCAACCCACAGAAATTCTGGAGATCCCCCCACACCTCCAGCTGGAGCACGGCGAAGGAGCACGTTGCGCAGCGTGCGCGCGCGTGTGTAAACTGCTCAGGAGGGGGGAGATGCTGACAGAATGTCCTTATTTGTCTGTGAAGAGGGGTGAAAACATGAAGGTTGCTATTTCAGTCTAGTCCATGGCTGGAAATATGGAGACAGCACACAGAGCACTAAAAATATTTTGCCCGATTTTAAGTTGAGAGGGACTCAACTGGGGCAGCAAACACTGGAACACTTCTTCCTGCTCGCTAAACAAAGCCACACTCCAAAGACTCACATCAGTTGAAAAATGCATCGCTTTAATCAAATAAAACCATCTTCATTCACTGTGTGGTATTTATTACCACTGGCACAGAGAAGTAAAAACACCATCGTTATGTACACAAAATGATGTAAGCAGTCTCACGTCTCACAGCATCTGATAATGTCCCCAAGGCAAGCAGAACGGAAAAGTGATGCATTAAAGATTTCTGTAATTGCTGATTTTCAAAGATAGAAAATTCAACTGAGACTGTGCCTTTCATGCACATATAGTCTCTAACAGACAAGTGTATTATGTGGGCAGTGCATAATGAGATTAAACTGCAAAAACATCAGAAAACAGTCTGAAAAGCAAGAATGGTGCACAAGAACATACCATTTTAAAAAGGTTGGATTGTTGTTTGGTTGGGGTTTTTTTATTTATTAACAACAGAAAGGCATCAGGAGCCTAGCTGGAGATAAGTTACACTAATTCTGTGGAAGAAAACATCGCTAGAATAGTTGATTTAAAAAACACTTTACCATGGAAAAATCATCAAGGGCAGTACCAGCTCTTTGTCCATTTAACTGATGAAATTATAGTATTTTCATGTTGATGAACTGAAGACGACAGGGAAGTCGAACACATTCAGAGACCTTAAGTGAACTAGGATGTTCTCCAAGATTTTCACGGCACAGAAAATTAGTCTTGCCCATTTGCAGCAGAGACACTAACGGCTTTTTATGTTAGAGAAAGCTCTAGATAGGCAGTTTTATTACTTAATCAGAAACGTAAACACAAAAAGTATTTAAAAGCAAATTAAATTATATTATACTGCATTATTTTTCATATATGTATGTATGCACACATATAAAAAGAAACCCTGGAAACATAGTTAACTGTAATATGATGACATGCAGAAGTTAATAAAAACATATAAAACCAGTAATAAGCAGTGCTCAATACCAACAAACACAGACATTAGATGCAAATGCCAACACAAGGCATTTAACAGGCATCTGAAGTCAGAAGATCAATATTTCTCTATTTACAGAGAGGTCATCCCAACTATTTAAAAGGATGAGATGCGTATGAATTTTCTTCAGAATGACTGATGTATAGGTAAGGGCAGACTGAACTCTTACAGTCTTAAATAAATAGCTGGGAAGCACTCAGATGTACTTAACACAACTTCCAGTATGTTCTTCCCACCCCAAGAAGCAGCAACTTTTGATGGCCCTGAGTGGATTTCCAAAAACATCTCTACTTGAAAGCAGATGAACAAACCTCAGCAGAAAACGGCAATGACATTCACAGAAATTTTGGTAAGGGCAGTGTGAGCAGGAACATTTTATGGGAAAAATCTGCCCATCAGAATCCTTCAGGGTGCTGTTAAGTTTAGTACTTCCTGCAAAAGTTCAGTTTAAGCAGATGCTAGAGGCTTTCCTGAAGGCAGCAACACGCATTCATACAGCCTCTCTTAATGTCTTTCAAAGTTCTTGGCAAATACCACTAGTAACGTTGACTTTCAGCGATACCCAAACAGAAGCAAGCAGTTGTTTCAGCATTTTACAGCTCATAACCATAGAAAGTAACACTCAGAGTTAAGGAAGATGAGGAACACAAAGTACAACAGGGCCCAGAGACCCAAGGGAAGTTTGCAGATCTCTGACTATTAATAACTTGCTTTACACAAATAGAAGTTGTTCTCACAACTATGAATAATGTTCATTTCAACTGCTTCACAGAATAAAAATAGCGTTGAAAGAGGTAATTTTGCTTAACTTACACATTCAAAACACTACAAAATCTCTTGATTTTGGTCTTCTGCTTTCCAAGCAAGCACAACAAATCCAGTGGACGTTATCTTACAAACATCCAAGCAAGGAAACGATGATGCTGGGCAGTATTAATCTGATTTGCCATCTGTTTCAATAAGCTATGCATTTTCACCTGTCGAGACAGATGGCACTTTGACAAAGCCATTTAAAAATACTATACGAGAGAAACACTGAAAGATGCTGAGGCAATCAACTACTGTAATAAATGGCACAAATCCAACCACAGCAGTCATGCATATGAAATAATCAGGCCCCTGTGCAACTGCTGTCTTCAGAAAAGATTGTGCCATTTGTCATTTAAATGTACAGACAGGTAAATTAATCCAAAGGAAAAATTAAGCAATATATGCCTCTAGTACAGAGAAGAAGCCTGCCCATCATCACATCAAGCTTTTACAACTAGAGAAAGCATTTTATGATTTTTTTTTTGTTGTTGTTGTTTATTAAAGCAAATCTCTATGCCACTAGTTAAAATTCAGTAATAGAGATGATTACTTAGGTGAGGATCCAGATCATAGATTTGCTACTGACTTACTAGCTGGATACCCGACACAGCCACTTGTCAGAGAAACAAGAGACAGCAGTAAGACTCATCTGAACTCAACTCATTTCACAACGCACTTTAAACCCTTCAGATGAAATTAAGGGCAGTATTATCACAAAGAATAATTTAAAAGGATTAGGAAAAAACCCTTTAAAACAAACTAATATAGCACTTGATAACCATTTTCTTACTTTCCTAAAGAATAATTACAGAAATAATATTTTTACTTTGCTCTAACAAACACTAGTCTCAGCTCTCTCAAACTGCTTGCAATAAATCTTTTCTATTTTCACAGTCCTGGATCACCAGGCAACACTGAGCTTCTGGGAATGCAAATATTGCAAAACATACTTGATACTCTAATACACTTATACAATTATGATGAAACAAATCAGACTTAAGCAGTCAGTTATTTCCACCATAATAATGATTCCTAACTCAAATGTAAAAGAAACACTGAGCACACACAAAAAAAACCCAGCTCCAGCTCGTTTCTTCTGCTTGCCATCAACGTACCTTATCTAAAAAATTCAGAAGATCATTAATCTCTTTAAAAACCTAAGTAGAAGAATGGGTAGCAGAGCACTTTAGTTACTTTTTTTCCTGTGGTAACAAACAAGATATTCCAGATTTTACAAGACTTGTCTCAAGCTTGATTGAATTTAGTGTCAAAGAAAGAGTGAATTCCACTGGAGCTGCTTAGCTAGTTTGGACAGTCTCCTACAGTTGCTAATGAAGACAAAAATTGGTGTAGAAGCCTCCTCATTGACTGAGGCCCAACCCAAGAGCTAGGCAAGATAAAACATACCTGGGGTATGAGACACCTAAAGAGAGAAAAGAGGACTGTGCAGACACCACAGAATTTGCTCCTGTGTTTTTATCGAAGAGCAGAAGCAGCACCTGCTCTGAATGCACAATATGCAACGGCAGAGGGAGGAAAAGGAATATATTTGACTACCAAGCATCCATCTTACGTCTCCAGCATGAGAAGAGCTAGCTGGCGAAGAACAAAGACATGAGGTAAAACGGGCATTTTCAGGGATGAACAGTTTGCCCACAGAAACCATTCTGAAAACAAGAGAAAGGTTCAAATACCGACACAAACTGCTATCTTTTGTGGGTTCCCTTTGTATGTTAATTAAAGCATAAATCTGGATGCTAAGGAGATGCAATGTTTTCATGCTTTCTGTTGCAGTAGGCAAAATGAAGTAAGAGCCTACAACAATCAAGCACACAAACCAGCACAAACATGAGCATCAAGTCAACGTATAGATTTGCTCCAAAGGAACACCAGGTTATTAACAACATCACACCTACAAACTCTAAACACATAAGTAAGCTTATTTCTGCAGATCGTGGTACTGGAAAGTCTGACACTCACTAATCTCCTTCAATAAGAATGTGGAATGGTTGCAAAATTGGAAAAGAAAAAAAGCACAATAGCACAACATCATGTTGCTTTTAATCAATGCAAGCAGTTTGTTAAATCTAAGATGAAAGGCACTGGAACGTAATCCGCTGCTCCAGGCAGGAGTTAACCAACATTATTTAGTGTTGAATTTCTTTCCAGATGGTTCACATGTACCTTGTATATCAAGAAAAAAAAAAAAGGTATACTTTTCACCTTAGGGAAGAATCTGCCAAAGGATTTCCAGGAAAATAAGCTGATGGTTATTACTGGGGAAACCTGCTCTCTCCAACCTGCAATTCTATGACACAAAATTTACTAAACATTAGACTCCTACCTACATCATTAAGTAAATATCTCAACAGTTTATTAATTCCAACAATTTGGACTTAAGATAAGCTAAGTAATTAAGTACTTTCTTTGCAGCTAACATCTGTAAACGTGGCTACATATGCACAGCAACCAATAAAAATATTAGTTGTCCTAATTAAATTTAAAGAACAATTTAAAGGATGCAAACTAATACCAAGGGATGCTCTCCCTTTGCGGGGAGATCCCTGAACCCACAGATCCACCTTCCCAGGTCTGAGAAGACCAACAGGTTGTTTCTCCTGGATTTCCAAAGGGTACAGTCTGCACCTCCACTGAACTCCATGGGAATTATCAACAGAGTGAAAGAAATGTTTCTGCAAAAAGAGGAGTTAGCCAAGAAAGCTCTTTGGCACATAGAAAGGCTACTGGGGAGACTGCCTGATGCTTGAGAGTCCCAAGAGGGGGAGCAACAGCAATACTTCTTCCTTTAAAACAAATCTATAAGGAAATAAGAGCCTTCTCAATAATCTGCAGTACACAGTTCACCCAAAGAACGCAGTTAAAAACTTAAAATGAAAACAGCTCCTGTCTTCTAAATGAAGTGCAGCAGCTGGTTGCCTATTAGTAAGCATAAACCCAATGCCAGGATGGCACCACCAGCGACATAATGAGGTTTCTAGAGGAACTCTCTTCATGGTTGTGAAAGTTCCTGGATAGATTGACCCTCCCATATAATTGCTCCATATTACCCATAGGAACAAAGTTAAATGAACTGAGAAGGGCAAGCCTTACTGTAAGTCATTATCAGTAACCACAACTGTCAGAACAATTCCAGTAACTTACTAATGGACTATATCGGCATTTCCTCAAATTTTACATGCCGTATACAGAACTAGCATCCAGCAGGAGTGCTGGATTCATTATTTCTTCTGGTTTAAAACATATAATTTAGATTATACCTTTAACCAAAGGGAAAAAGCCCTTAAAAGCAAGCAACACTGCCTTTTGATACCCAACACCGATCTGATGAAAAATGAGCTTTACCAAGACGACCTGCCATTACTGATTTGTTGGGCACACACAGACAAGATAGATGCACAATCTACAAGAAACACAAGCTGTTAATAATCTGCACTGTAACAAAAAATATTGTGACACTTTTCTAGCTCAGTGGTTTTTGATTAAAGCTAGACAAAGCTAAAAAAAATTGTTCTACTGCTCACACATTCCTAAGTAATCAAAAGAGAACACAAGGAGAAACATCTTCCAGAAAAGCCCCATCATATAAACAACTTTGTAATTAATATCTTTTTAATTTCCAGCGAAGCTAACACAGAAATGAAGTAAGAGTTATCCCTGGGATGAGAACCCAATTTTAATTTAGTACAAAACCCTAAAATACACATTGATAGAAATGTATTCTGCTTCCTAACTGCATTCTCACCTGCTGTGGTTTTGAGGGCTGGTTTGGTAGATGCAGGAAGCTGTATGGCTTTCATTCAGGGCTTGGCCACAGTACCTAATGGTACAACTATCTACCTGCCTATTTATTAAGTTTCAGAAAATGATTCGTCAAGTTGCATAGTTAACTATACAGTATAATGAACACCCATGATTCGAAATTTGAAGCGCACACTGCATTTAAACCATCTACAACCCAAATTCAGGATGCAGTTCCTTAATGGATCAAGATCCCAACATTTTTTTTTCTGACCCGATTTCACTGTATTCTTAAGCTTGTCTTTTTATCTAAGACTGAACAAGCCACATTCTTCCAAAAGTGCGACTATACTCAATATAAACAAGTCTCTCAAGTGAGAGGAAAGCACTCTGCACCTTTCACTCGCCAATAAAACTAAGGTCCTTGAAAGGTTCTCAGCAAAATTGTATTATCAGGCTAAAATAGGCAGGCTTCAGTGGGAATTTGGATCTAGTCCTGCCTACCAGATTGGATTTGATAGAAGTATTCTCGGCTGATGGGAGTCGATCCCTTTTATCAAACCACTGGTAAAGGAAGATACCTGCATAGTCTGCCACACAGCAGCCAAGAATGACCAGAACCTCATTGTGATGCATTAGTACAAAGGTTCAAATTAAATAAAGTCAAGAATGACATTTATACAGTAATATGGTAACTTTCCAGAGGTACATTCTGTATTTGAGAAAAATGGAAGTAATCCCTATTTAACATAGCCATACACATCAAATTAAATTCAACAGCTTGTTTGTACAGGAGGTTCCAATAGCAAATAATGAGCGAGCACTTCTGGGCTTAAAGAAGAGGAAAGTCCATGGCCACGCTGACAAAAAACCTGACATGCTGCATTAGAATAAACGAATCTCAGATTCCACAAGAGAAATTCTGTAGAACTCCACAATTGTTGATTCTGTTCAAAAGATGCACCTACTTTTCAGAACCTGCCCATGTAAGAAGGATTTATGATTTCAGTACTTGTCAAAGTCTTAATTTCAAAACAGACCTGGGGAGGGGGGAGCTGTCCTAGTTAAGAAACAGTGTTGAAAGGAAAGCTAAAAACAAATAAAACAGGCATCACTGACTTGTTTATTTCTGAAACCAGCAAGAAACTTCAGAAGCAAACACAGAGCTCTGAATTTTGAAGTGTGGTTTGATATCCCTCACTCTCTCCAAATCAAGGCCGTGGTGCTGTTTCTAGGGTAAAGCCCAGAACCGGAGCAGAGTTTTAGTCCCAATCACCCTTTTCCATTATATATTCGGGTAATCTTACACACTGTGTTCTGAGGGTTTGCTCTTTAGTTTCTGCAGACTTTCAAAAAGGTCTAGGACAGTTTCTGCAGCCTCTTTCCTGGGGATACATGCATAAACCTTCATACTTTATACAGATGAAAAGCAAACAATGAGTTTGAAGCTGTTAATGCTGACACCTGTGTGACTGCATCCTTTATCAACTGGATAATTCAATTTGGTACTGGAAGTTGCAAAGGCTGTCCCCAAAAGTAGGTTATGTGCATATGTCTGGTGGATTTGTTGGTTTTGTTCCCCCATTCTTTCTTCACATACTCATTTATAGACACATTGAGATAGAGAAACATCACGATGGTCATCAACGTCAGGGAAATCAGTGATTTCAGTATTTTTTTAAAACAATCCAACCCTAAGGAAAACATGCAAATAACCCTTGAGAGAGTAATATTATCTTTGGTTTAGTGTTTTGGGGTAGGTCTGTTTTTTTAAGTCCTAAATACAGCACAGGAAGATGAAAAGCACTAGTTGATTTTACTCTAATGAAGCTCAAGCTATTTTTAGAGGGAAAACCTCTTTTAAATCCTGAAATGCTTGGCTGATTTTCATGCTCTTTTATTAAGTTATTTATAAATAATAATGATACCCAGGAGACCATCTTCCTTCACTGCCTGCAAGCTTTGAATCTCCCCAAATTCTCATTAAATGACTTCAATAACTTGCTCATAGTGTCATAAAATTACAGTCACGTAATAAGCAGTGAAGTTTCTTTTTTCCAGGAGACATGAACTGTCTCTCTCATCAAGGATTATTTACTATCAAAACAAGGAAAAAGTTAAGTTGTGCTCAGTCTGGTGTTGTAGTTAAGTATATGATATGCCCAAGTCTTGGACTCAGTCTGGGACTGTTACAGGGGAAGCCGATCCAGCTACTTAGGAAATGGCCTTGTGTCATTCTGCCACCAATCTTCAAGACACGGAGGTTCTGCCAGCAGCCTTGGAAATAAACCCCATTCAGTTCCATGCAGATATAAGGCTAAAGAAAAGAATCGCTGATGCGTAACTGCAATTGAGAAAACTCTGCAGCAATAGGAGACAAAGCAGAAAAAGAAAACAGGATCGTATTTTGAAACAGGATTACAGTACAAGTCCTTGTGCATCTTTAAGTAAGCTTTTGCAATACCAAAAATCTGCCTTTGTTCAAAACCTTTCCTTGAAAACCATTCTATTTGTGCTGCTGCTCAGACAGAGCATATATCCCTACCCAAAAAGTCCGTGTTACGGATACTCAGTGGTAAGTCAGTCAGTAAGGTAATTACTGCAGTCACTCTCACTGGCTCACTTAGCCACTAGCACACACTTTTAATGCAATATTTTCCCAAACGTCCTTATTCCAGAAGCAAGGAAAACAAGTCAATAGCACTTGGGAAAACAGTGACGCACCATTGCCAGAGCTCTTGCAATTAATGGCCATCAAAGAAACATTTTAACCCAGATTCGTCAATCTCTCCTTGCATTGTATCTTCCAGTTCAACAGACAAAGTGCTGTAGCCTTCGGTTACTGCACAGCAAGTCTGCAGCCAAATTACACCATACTCGGTGCTTTTTGGCAAACACTCCAAACCAAGGCCATGGATAGCATGGACCATCCTTTCACAGCAGATCTGCTTTTTTTTTTTCCGTAACTGTTATAAAGCAAGGAAAATTATTCATTACCAAGGGCTGCTTCATTTAAAATATGTATTAAAATTAAGAGAATGGAATGACAAGAACACCACATTCTGCTTTGACATCAACAAAAAAATAAGCTTAATTTAGTTTTGCAATTAAAAAAAAAAAACCAAAACCTTATTGGGCCTGAGTAAAGTGGAGCTCAGCAATTCTGAGGCTGCAGAGCAGGCAGCCAGCCGGCACCCAGGGAAGAGGCTTATCACACTCCTCCCTCCCTGCTGCTTCCCCAACTACCTTGGGAAGGAAAAAGGAATTGGTGAATTAGCTGTTTTTCCTACAATCTTTTTTTTTTTCCCCAAGAGAAGACGAAGGAGATGCAGTGGTGAACCATCTATCAGCTGGAACAGTAACTGCCCAGGCATCTGTGTGCCCCCCTGCAATTGGAGGTGAGGGGGGGATGGGAGACAACAGCAGTTCCCTGGTTTTAATCCAATACTGAAGGTCCAGTGAAATCCACAGGGACCTGAGCAGCATCAGCACCGTGAAGGGAAATGAGGGTGTGCAGAGCA
>JAOXNO010000007.1:7928727-7951368 GCA_028565335.1 Limnodromus scolopaceus
TTTGCTTTACTTGTGAAGTCTGTGTCCAGATCTCTGCCGTGAGCATTAGTCTGGCCTATCTTCGATGTGCAGCCTCTCTCCTGCGCTATCTCACGTCCATCTGGATTTAGGGAAGGCACAATCACAATCCGCGTTCGGTCAATCAGCTGAATAAAAGGAGGAGAAACAGTACATAAAGTGCAATTAGTAGGGTTCATTGTCTGTATCTCTCATTCACCTGGATCTCATCCTAGGAACTGCTGCTTATATTCATATCAGCACCCAGAGGTTCCCACTGGCCCCATAGATTTCACGCCACCTCCCCGTTATCTGTGAGACCACTGCAACCCACAAGCCACTGTTAACAAGTCTCTCCCAGGGAGCACTGCCTTCTCAGGATACAACTGGAGGGTTCCAAGACGGTCCCTCACATTGACTTCTCACCTTCGTAACAGCAGCATTCTTCTTGTAATTCATGCAAAGAAATTCTGCCAGTGCCAGGAGAAGCTCCGTACCAACGGGAGCGTTTCCATGAATACCAGCAACAAAGCGGATCTTTGGCTCCTCAGGCTCAGACTGGTTGGGCTTGTTGGAGATTTCGAGGGACCAGATCTGACGGAACTCAACGCTCTGACCCAAACTGCAAGAGAAGAGAAACCAGAGTGTCAGTTCAGGAACAGAGCTGCCACCCCTACCCTGGCCTCGTGGAGAAATCCCAGTGTGGAAAGGAACCGCTGACAACCTCCACGAGGAGGCTGCGAAGACAAGTGACACACAAAACACAACCACATCATGAGATACTTGCAGCAGCACTGAACCAAATTCACTACGAACATGAGTTTGAACATAAACATCCGTGTAAGGATGTATCCAAGGCCAGCTGTACAGGATGCCCAGTGCTCCACGTATCTCTATATAGCCTACAACATCCCCATAAATGTGGAATTGCTAAAGGCCACTCTGCTTCCAATGTTGTGGGCTGGTTTTTGCTTGGGTTTTTTTTTTTTCTCCTTCAGAGTGGGACACATTTGGACATCAAATTAATTTATAAAGCACCCAGTTTAAGAGGACAAAAGCAGGCCTATTTCCAGTACTGCAGAAGTCGTTGCTACAGCCATGCCATTAGAGCTAGAAAACTGAATGCAAGCAAAGCAGGGAACACAATCGGGGTTGATGCAACTGGACAGACAATAGAGGCCACAGATCAGAAAAGCAGCCTTGGCACCAGCGGGGACAGCACATGAGCACGTTGTGCCTGGTAACAACAAGCAAATGAGGTCCTGGGACAAAGAGATTTGTGCTTTCTAAAGCTGACAGAGGGTAAGCGCTACAGGTCACAAAGGAGAGCAGAACACTGCAGCAGCTGGTCTCCCGCAGGAGGGCAGAGACCTTGGCTCCGGGCAAGTTAACTCAAACATGTCTCGCACTATTGAATTAAAATCCGAAGGTAGATAATCAAAAAAGGCCATTTGAGATTTGTAAGTCAAATTTTAATCACTTTTGCCAGGGACTCTCTAGAAGGGTAGATGTTGGGAAGGATTTGGAAAAGGGAGGAAATAGACAGCGTGAAAGAGGTACTTGCAGAAAGCTGGGATATCAACGCCGGCAATATCGCCAGTCCCAGGCACCCCTGGGGAACTGAGAGCACCCCAGGTTTAGGTCAGTAAAGTGATGCCTCAGGAAAAAGCACATGGATGCATCTGTGAGTCCCTGCAGCCAGTGCTCTGCCACCGTGCCCTTACACGTGAAGGTCCCTTGAACTCAGGGACCACAGGGAAGAGCAGGGACAAGCTCCCCATCTCTGCACTGCGTTCATGGCTTGTCATTTCGCTACTTTCCTGCCCCAGGCTGCTGCTCAGGGAGGAGCTGAGCACTGCTGCTTTAAGTTTTCACCTGGTGAGATTTGTGATGTGCGGGTAATTGAGGTACAGGCCTCGGAGGAACTCAGAGAGATCCTTGTAAGGGCGGTATCGGTATGGAGAGACATCCCCCGAGGAGGAAAGCAGGAGGCGCTCCAGGCCGTTCTCGGCAGAGAGATCTTTGATCAGGGTCTCAAACTCCTTCTCGTTGGGGTCGCTGGTGTCTGGGGTGTTCAGGACTGGCACCTTCCCCTCCTCCACTTTGATGTCTGTCCGTGAAAGAGTGAAGTTGACCTGCACTCCACCTTTGCTGCCAACTTCCACCGTCTTAGTGACTGGATCATACCTGCCCAGGGAAGACAAGGCACAAAGAAACGTCAGGGGTTCAAGGCCTCGCACAACAAGCCACCCCCTTCCTGACTAGACACTCGCATGGGACTGCTACAGCTCCCCAGTCAAGAGTGAGAAGAACGACAATAAAAGCAACAACACTTCAAAGGGACATGGCAATGGCAGGAGGACAGGGAGCAGCTCAGGGCCCCACATGGCACTGAGCTGCTTTTGGCTCAGGTGTTGCAGGGTTATGTGGCACACTGGCAGGACAAGAAGTCAGGCTGCTTTAACCCAAAGGTTTTGGCAGCAGTTGAAGTGATGAAGTCATTTCTGTGGGCAGCTGCCTGCAAGATGATGTCCCCTAAAGACATTAAGTTATTGACTCCTTCCCTGCATCACCTCCAAACAGGGCAAGATTTGGATTGTACACCAGGGCCAGGTGAGCAGTCTTTGACATCAGGGTAGCATCATGTTGCTAACTCTGCCCAGGCCCGAGGGCAGGAGAAACACCCATTCCTACATCTGCTGCAGACAGAGGCCGTAGGACCCACTCCTGACTGGGAAGTCAGTCATGCAACTGTTTGTTCCTTGTGCCATGACTTGCTCACCCTCGGGCAGATGCTGTGATTTTGTACATCCCCTGGACCAGGAGGCGCCAGTAGTCTCCATTCTTGTAGGTGGTCACCGGGTGGTTGATGTTAGCAACGCTGATGGTGGCGTTGAGAATGCCCCTTCCGTCCATGGCATCCAGCACAAATCCCCAGACGCCGTGGTGAACCTGCGTGTGGACCCAAAGCCCTGCTGAGTGCCAACCCTTGCTCTGCCTTCCACCCCACACATCACTGCGGGAGCACCCACACCCAGATCCCACCAACTCCCAGCTCAGGAAGTTCAGCATTTCCAGGGGAGTTACACGTTCCAAAAGGGTTTAGGTTAGACTCGCCAGCAGCTGGCGTGGACAAAGATCACCTGATGAGTACAATGAGCAATTGTTTGACTCGGGGTGCCACCAGGGCACTCTCTGCTCCACACCTTTGTTTGCATGCCCCAGGTGCGCAGTGCTACCACCAGCCCCAACTCAGAAGGGAACAGCACATAAAGACCACTCCAGCCGAAGGAAAACCAAGGTAATGGTAAAGAAAAAGCCCACACCTGCATCACCTGGCTGCTGTTTCCATACAGATTTTTGCTATGTTGAGAAGGGAAGAGGAATTGTCAAGACATATTTTGATGAAGATGATTTCTGTGGAGCCCTGACCCAGTCTGGCCAGGAAGCAGCACTCGCTTCAGCCCACAGATTACCCTGTTCGTTCTGGCACACCTAATGCAGACCCAAGAGGCAGCTCACACGATTGCTTGGGGTCAAAGTGTCTCACCTGTTTCATGAACTGGAGGAGAGACCGGCGGTTCTGCTCCCAGTACTTTGGCAGCTCCTCAGCTTTTGGATATTTCACACAGCCCAACTCAATGGTCACTTCAAAGCAGTTTGTATGCAAGTAATTCCAGTCTTGCATCCCACCTACAACAGGAATGTAAAAGAAGTTTTGACAAGGTCTCCTGAAGGCGATTGTACCGCAGCTCAAAAAAAAAAATATCAGATAGAGAAGACAAAGTACAAACTACAGTGTGCATTTTATAGCTGAAGAGAGAAGGCTTTTACACAGGGCAAGATTCAAGCTTCAAAGGGATGCCAAAACAGCAGACAAATAACCATCCTTCTTGTAAATACCTTTCATGCTAATATACTGCTGTAAAAATTTATTAAACCCTTTTTCTAATAGCCAGAAAAACTACACTATAAATTCCTTCCCTCAAGGAATAACTTTGTCTGGTTACACTATTTAAAAGGTCATAAAAGAAACCTGAGTTGCAGTAACCTAGGCTGACCAATGCAGAGCTTGTGACTGATCAGACTAAATTCTTTAAGATGCACGTGCATTAACTTGGAGACAAATACTGCAAGAGATTTAAGGTCTTTTTTTACCTGGAACGTTGTACCACTGAGCCCCATTAGTGATGCCGTGCGGGAAGTACTCGGTGGGGTACATATCCTTACAAGGGCTTCCCTGATACATCTTTGCATTTTCCTAAAAAACAAGATGCAACATGTGAAGCTGAGTCTCTGCATCCTACAGCCACTGGCACTTTTGTTCTAACATTAGTCACACACTTGGGGTTACCAAACACAAGAGGTTCGTGCAGGCATGTGTTTGTATGGCCACAGCACAGACTTCACCCACATCCACACCCAACCCATAGACACCCCTGCTCTCCTCCCAGCCCATGTGCAGCATTTTCTACCACCCTTCAGTGTGTCGGCCCCTGTGCCTGCACAGAGCGTTCCTCCACAGTGCCTGCAGACAGAACGTGCTGGACATGGAACAAGAGCCTCCCGCAGGACCCTTCTGCTGTGCCCACACCACCAGGCACCCACAGTATCTGCACCCTCCTCTACCAGCCGCTCAGGAGGTTCCCAACAGCACCAGGAGTTAACCCAGCAGGATGTGCCTGATTTCCCATTAGAGCTTTACCTTGGAGTAGGAAAGCGCCAGCTGCTGAAACACAGCATCGTCTGGGGATTTACTGTATATGGCTATTCCTTGTTCATCGTCATCAAAGGGGTAATTAACCACCAGAGAACCTGCAGGGAAAACAAGCTTTGACTTGTACTTGCACGTTTTCCAAGTGATCCCTCAGCCTAACAGGGGAAGTTTTTTCTTTTACTCCAAGGAGTGCCAACTCTTCTGTTTCTCAAGACCTGGCATTAAACAAAGCATTAAGCCCAGTGGCTAGAAGAGACAACAAAGGCACAGGAAGAGATAAGACGACACCCAGTTGGGAAGGTGAACACAAATCATGACACATCACAGGTTTGCCTCTTATGTGCAGGAGGGATTA
Source organism: Limnodromus scolopaceus (assembly GCA_028565335.1). Classification (NCBI taxonomy): domain Eukaryota; kingdom Metazoa; phylum Chordata; class Aves; order Charadriiformes; family Scolopacidae; genus Limnodromus; species Limnodromus scolopaceus. The sequence goes on from JAOXNO010000007.1 coordinate 7,933,797, forward strand.
GCACAACCACGTAATAACCACTTTCACAGGGGAGAGAAAACAAGGGGCGGTATTTCCTAGAACATGCAGGGTGCCCTGGGCTCAACTTCTGTAGCCTTTCAGCCTCCTGGAGTTTATTGCAAGCGCTGACAGATTATAACATCCTCGTTTTACTGAAGCTTTCCCTACGCAAATGGTGCTAATAGCTCCGTGGAAGCCCAGGCACCACCGCTGCTGGAGACCTGCCAGCTCCCTCGTACCCACACACGGTACTCCTGCGCTACCAAATTAAACACGCGAGCACAAAGCAGCCACCTGCAAGTTACCGCAGCTACAAGCCAGCAGACAAACTGTCTAGGGAATAAGCTGTAATACAGAGACTTAATTTAGATTGCTCCAAAAAAGATAATTAAATTACGGCAAATTTCATAGTTCCGCCATGCAATTCAAGGCGGGGAACCCTCAGGATTACATCTCATTCCTTTCATTTTATAAATGCTACGAAGCCTCCAACAGCCACAGCGCTGTATCGCGTTCCCAGCCCCAGCTGCTCCCACCTCCCAGAGGCAGTGAGCTGGCTTCTCCCCAATGCATGTGCTCCCTCCAGAGAGGTGGTTGTGATCCTCCCAGCAGCCTCCTCAACTCCCTACAAATGTGCTCGGGGACAGAGTTTTCACGCTGTTTCCAGCTTCTGCTCCACCTTCCAGCAGCATGAACAAAAGGTTTGGTTTACTCTTTGTTTGTGGAGACCCTTTGGAAAAGGCCTTGCCCCCCTGTGGCAGGAACCTGGCTGCTGTCGTTCCTGCCATCTCACAGCAAGGCCAAGGGCAGAGGGCTCTCTGTGAGAGCTCCTCAGTTCACACCTAGAACACTATGGAGATATCCCTGCACACTTCCATCCCCCGAAACTCAGTGCAGAGGAAGGAGCTCGGTTTGGCTGCCATACCTCCGTGCAGGTTTGCCGAGAGCACAAACGGGTACGTCTGTAACCAGGTCATGACAGCGAGAGTTTCTGGCTGGGGAGGGTCTGCCACGTGGAAGAACTGATCTGGGAAGTTGCGGTTCAGGTCGTAGTTGTTGCTGTTGTTTCTGCCAACGGTACCTCCTCTGTCTCCTGGAAATTAAACACAAGTTCAAGCTTGTGCCCTGTGCAAGTTCCCACTTCAGTGTAGAGGCTTCATCCTCTTAATTACAGCGCTTACAGCTATCAATTAATGGAAGACAGCAGAGAGCACAAGAGTGCTTGGTTCCTACACCCCAGAGTGAGGGGACATCCATGCTCTCCTTCAGCGACTGGCATCATCCGGGCACGGAGGTGTCTGGGGACCCTTTCAGCAGGTGTTGGCCCAGGCTCTCCGTGTCAGTCAGATCACAGTTCGCAGAAAGGCAGTGAACCATGAACAATCCCAGCAGCCGGATGTCACGACTGCAGAAACCTCAGAGCTCACCTCAAACCAGCCGGACAAGTTCTTTGTTAAACCCAAGCAGAGCTCTGCTTCCAGAGAATCATTCTGGAGAGACTTTGTTCTGCCAATCTGCAAGAGCCATGCAGTTTTAAGGACTTCCCTGAAGGATGTTTTTGCCAATTTCAACATCACGATAAAAGTCTATATTATCCTTGGACAAGTGCTCCGCAGACAGCCTGGCTCCAAAATCACATGTTACTAAGAGCATGGACCAAAGCACAGCAAGTATGAGCTGTGTCAAAGGAATGTCTTTTTTTAAAATAAGCCTTGGGATAGCCACAAACCATAAGGGGACCCAAACAGGGGTAGCATGTAGCAATGCTGAAGCAGAAAAGCTCTCTCCAATGGCTTCAAGCATCAGTTGACCGCCCACATCCTGCAGTGACCCACTCATCCCACAGCACACGCCAAGGCCCTTCCCAGCCTCCCTGCACAGAGAGCACTTCTGCTCCAGCAAGGCTTCCAGATTTCTCAGAGAGGTACCATGAACCCAAAGGCTTGTTCTCAGAGCTAGAAACCCCACAGATGTTTCAGCGCAGACAGCAATACCTTCCTGGGACTTCTCATAGCCATCAGGGTTCATGGACGGCATGATGTGGATCCGTGTGCTCCGGACCAGGTCAGTCACTTCAGGATCTGTGCCAAAGTTCTTGCAGAGGTACTCGATGAGGTTCAGGAGAAGCTCTCGGCCCACAACTTCATTCCCATGCATGTTACCGATGTACTTGAACTCTGGTTCACCTGCACACACATGGCCACACCAGAGAGACAATTATAACCACTTACATTAAAGCTTGGAGACACCTCACCACCCTGAGCATTGCTCTCTTGGGTCTTTCTGCACGGCTGGAGGGCTTTTACCTAAAATTTACCCTTCTGCTTCCACAACACCAAAAAGGACAAATATTGTTTCAGGGAAGCCCCTTGGTCCTTCTGTCCCCAGAGCTCCATGACCAGGGTAGATGTCCCCAGCAATGCTATTTAACTCACACTAGTGACACCCACTGCACCCGGTCTGTTTAGAAAGGACACTGCAAGAATCAGCTCAGGCTCTTCTCACACAGGTGCCAGCTCTACGCTCCTTTTTGCTCTGCCCACAGCCTCCCAAAGCAAAGGGTCTGTCACTAGGGCCTCGCTAACAAGGATCTCCCACGTTACCTGCTTCATGGACGCCAGGGTTGTCAGAGATCTCCATTACATAGAGCTCCCGCAACTCCACCGACTTGCCCACGGAGTAGAGTCGGGTTATGTTGGGGTACTCGTTGGCGTACCGCCGCAGAAAGATCTCCATGTCTGGGAAGTGATGGTGGCGGAAGTCCACAGGTTGGATGGGTTGATGGAGAGAGGTTGGGCTCGGGGCCTCTGCCTGCACAGGGGTGGGGGTGATGGTAGAGACAGGAGCAGGCATTGCTGTGAACTGCGTGACGTTAAGAACTGGTGGCATTACAGTTGGCTGCAAGGAGAAATCCACTTCTGTTGCAGCTCCCTCCTTCACCTCGATGTTCTCTCTGGTCACTGGTGTGTAACTGTGGAAAAAAAAAAAACGGCTGGCTTCAGCAAGGAGGCTCTGCAGAACAGAGGCCAAAACCCCCTGTAGTGATGCAGTGAAATGAAGGAACATGAGCAGTTGGCAGTGTGGACACCAGCTGCCACAGAGACATTACCCCATTACAACTGCGGTCACGTTGTAGGTCCCAGGCACAAGCAGTCGGTGGTAATCACCAAATTTGCCTGCTGTGATGTTATGAGCGATACCAGCAACAACAATGGTCGCATTCTCCAGGCCAGCTCCAGTGACGGCATCCCTGACAAAGCCCTTCACACCAATGTGGACCTGAGGAAAACAATGCAAGAGTCTGGCTGAAGACAGGGCAACATCAGGGGAACCGTGTCCTTGCCCAGCAATACCCCCCTGCCCTTCCCCAAATGCAGCAGAGCAGGACAGCTGCCACACAGGGGCCCAGTGCTTGGCCAGATGGCAAGAACAGGAATTCCAGCATGCACTGGGAAGGCAGCAAGATCTCAGAACTGATCCTCCCTAACAAATCCTCTATTTTATTGACACAGGCGCACGACAATATGAACATAACAGGGTTACAGGCCATACTGAGGGACAAAATGCAGCTGCCTCCCTTCCCAGCCTAAACCGTCACCTACTCAGCTCGTACACGGTGACAGCCTGGCAGGGGACTCTGCAAGCCAAGGTCTCAGTAGTGCTTTTGAACGTCTCTGGAGACTCATGGCACTGAGGTGATAGAGGTACTCTGCATTACTTGGCAAGATCTGCACTGATCGGTCCCTCTGTTTAACACCGAGCCCCATGAGGCCCCACTAAGTGGAGCTCTGTTATCACGGAGGACGTGGGAACTGTGGCAGAACCACAGAGATACACAGCAGCTTTGTAGCCACCCACCTCTGCACAGCAACTGCAGCAGCTGTGTTACCACACACAGCAAACAAAGCCACGAGAGCAACTGAACATGGTGCTCTCAGCCCACCATGGACACACGGGTTTCATGGCTGCTGCCCCCAGGACCAGCCCAGCCCACACTACCTTCTCAATGAACGTGAGGAGGGACTCCCGGTTGTTCTCCCACTCCTGCTGAAGCTGGGATGTCGGTGGGTATTTGCAGCAGGACAGCTCCAACGTGATCTCAAAGCAGTTGGCCCACACGTAGTTGTAATCCTGCATCCCACCTGAGAAAAAGAGGCAGAGACATGTGCTGAGAGCAACGCACAGACATCTCTCCACGGGATGCAGAGTATTCCCTGTCCTTCAGCCCCACCATGGCACCTCACCACGATGCCATCCTAGCTCGTGAGTGAACAACCTAAGGAGAAAAGTCAGATCAGACCATGGTGAGAGCCTGTGCTGGTGGAGACTGAGCTCTGTTTCTCCCAGTAACCGGCACACTGGGCCATTCAAATCAGCTGCAGACACTTCAAAGATGGCAGTCCCTGCGGTCCTACTGCTCTATCAGCCAAACTCAGCAGCACAGCACTTGGAAATTCATACAGCTTCATTTCACTGTGAAGACATTTTCCAGGCACTACAAATCCTGGATGCCAGGGCAGGCACACCGGAGTTTGAACACTTCTGCTGCCAAGTCCTTCGCTATGAGCTCCAAGCCACCTTCAGCTTTGTGAGGTTTTCCTACACGAGAAGATACTCCACCCAAAATGAGCTTCAGGCCCCGATACAAAAGGACACACCAGACTATCAACTTGGGAGGTAGCAGCTCAAATCTGCATGCCAAAATCAGTTTCAAGGACCACACAGCTGTTCTCCCAAAAAAATCTTAGCAAAAACTCTAGACGAGAGGAGAGCCATGCTTCCCCTTCTCTGCTTCCTCAGCTGCTCTCTTCCTCAACTCCTCATTTGAACGTCTCCATCTACTTGATATTTAGAGCAGCCCTAGGAGAAAGTCTGACAAGGTCTGACATGGTGACAGCATGCAGTGAACTGCGGCAAGTCACACTCAGGAGACTCTCCTCTTGATCCGGGAGGGCAGTGACACCTCCCTCACCGCTGAGGACTCCTAGGACCCCACAACAGCCAGATCCTGCAAGAGGAGAAGAGGACACAGACTTGTCCACCTGGGAAACCCGCTCTCTTCCCTGAGACCTGCAGCCAAGTTGCCAGCCTCCTCCCACATTTCATCTTTAAGGCAGCAGTCTCAATTAATTTAAGGATGTTGCAGCACCTGGGGACAGCTTGCTAGCTTAGTGCTAAACCAGCCAAATCTCCATGAGCACCAGAAAACAGGAGTACACAGAACTGTTTCCCAGTATTAAGCTAATCTTGCCCTTCAGAGAAACCACAAGCGCTGGTATGAAACAAAAAGGTGACCTTGTTCCAGAAAGTCTCCTGACCCCGTTTGCTGAAGTTTACGTTCAACCCTCAGCAAGCAAACCTGTTTCTCGAGCAGGAATGAATCACGTACCAGCTTGAGGGCTGCAGGTATCAACACTCATAATCTGGAGCTCAGACTTCAGCATGCTACTGAGGGCTGCAAATGTTCAGCCCTCTGAACATCCATGGGAGGCTTCAATAGCAAAAAAAGGACATTCCAAAACCACCACAAGTCTGCAGAACAGGTTTCAGAGTCGCCCTGACAAATCCCACCACATGACTGCAGCCAGATGTCATGGCCACATGAGAGGATTGTTCCCACCACCACCAGCAGAACAGGCAGTTGTGTCAGTATGGAAAACGCACCACACTAAGTTTTATGCATATGGATGGAATCTTCTGGGTTACACAACCTCATACAGTTACAATCCGGAGAGACTGGCACGCCAAGGCCTTGGCCACCACTGCCCACATGGCTCCATCCCAACCTGCACAGCAGCACCTGGGACCACTCAGCCCAGGGACCCCCGGGCACAAACTGAACTACTCCCACCAGTGCCAGCTGGACACAGGGGCCCAGGCAACGGGTCTCTTCTGGATGAGTTGAGGAAGCCAAACTGGCTCTCAGAAGCCCATCTGCCATGGAACAGCTATAGATTTGCCCCGCAGGAGGCAGATGCAGACTTGAGGAGGAAGCAGAGCAGAAGACACCCTGTGGCACGTGTGGTGGCACCAGCCTGCAGGAACCCAGCAGGGAAGCCTGTAAGAAATGCACACTCTGTACTCCCATCCGTTGCTTTGCCCACCAAAGTGCTGCATTAGTGCTATGCTAAGAAACCTCACTTGCTTTGTCTGAGCAGTTTCCTCATCATTCACAGGCTCCTTCACAAGCGAAGGGACCCTCCACGGTGCTGCCAAATTAACCGGCCAGAACGGATCAATACCACGACGCAAATGCACTACCCGGCGTTTGCAGAGGCCGCGTGAATGCACGGCCAGGAAAAGCCATCAGCAGCACTTAACCAAGCAGAGGAATCTTACAATAAATGCCATGGCCACGAGCACTCGCTGTCCCAAAAGGTCAGGGACGGCTGCTCGGAGTTCAACAGCCCCACTCGGGTGGCGCCGAGAGGGGCCGACAGCATAAAGCCGGATTTAGAAGAACAGACCGCTGAGAAGAGGTGCGGGATGGTACCAGATCAAAGATGTCCCAGTTCCTCTCAAAGTCTCCTGGGAGCCCGCTGCTCAGGGAACACGAAGCTTTTATTATAACAAATCAAATGTCACTCGCCGCCAGAAAGAGAGCGCCGCGGCTCGTGCACGGGCTGAGATCAAAACAGGAAAGAGACTTTTCTGTCCAGCGCAAGGGGCCAAAAAAAGCATCCGAGGACTTGAAAACTTTCAAACTCGGTTCAGGAGGTTAGAGGAACAGGGCCTGCAAATCTGATACACGCTCCGTTTTATTCAGCTCCCGTTACCAGGCTCAGAAAAGTAACCCACAGCGGGCTGCTCCCTCGCCAGTAAACACCACGCAGAGTGAAACAATTTGCCAGCCTATAACCATCTGTTCATAGCGGGACGCTAATGCATTTGAAAACATCCATACGTAAACCAGAGCCATTATGAAGCATATTTAGTGCTTCATCTGCCATTCAAGCAAATTTAGGACAGATGCTCACCCATAATAGAGCAGCAACGGTCTAAATTAGAGCTTGCTACATCAATTTCGGGAAAACCTTCTCTTCGAGAAAGTAGTCCGCTGCACGCTTGGAAATTTGGATTGTAGCCGCTGCACATATTTGGCCTTCACACAGCCCCGTTGCAGAGCAGGGCAGTTATTTTTACAGCATATGGAACTAGGTATTTTTCCATATACCATCTGCACAGCCTCTCCTGGCTACGCAGAAGATCTGGAGGTGTAAAGAGAGAGCTGCACGCAGCCCAGCTTCAGCACAGCGCTACGTTCAACGATTAGAGCAGAAAAAGCAGCCCCAAGGCAGCGGTCGGTCAGATTACAGTCAGTGCTTCTACCCTACTTATCTGTTCGGGTAATATCTGGGATAAGTTGCTGGATTAATTCCAGCATTTTTGTATGGCAGGGTGTCTTTTAACCCACACCGCGTAAAGCTTCAGCTTCCCAAGGAAACATCATACCTACTTCATCGGTGAGGAAAGCAAAGCAAAAGCGAGCAGCTTACAGACACAGCAAGCCAGTCCCCAGCTGGCAGCAGGTCACAAAAATGCTCAGAAATAACCTCTCCCCGACTCTACCCCACTCCTTGAGCATCAGGACCGCGCTTCAGGCAAGGATCCCAGCCCTCTCGCCGCACAGAGCTCACGTCTCTGCTCCCTGCCAAGCTCCCCACCAGGCAGGCGAGCGGGAGAATGCAGCTCTCTAGAGTCCAGCCCGGGGATCCAGATACCATAAATACACCACGTGCCAGGAGAAGCCTTTCCAGGCCAGCCAGGAAGGACTCTATTTTCAAACTGCACTATGAAGAAATCGCTCTAATTACGGCTCTCGCTGGGGCGGACTGTAGGGGATGAGAGATCTGCAGCCGAGTCAAAGCAGAGAAACGGTCCTGCCTGCTCTGCAGAGCGAGCAGATGGCACAAAGCAGCCAGAGACGTGATTAAATACGTGGCACAAATCGCTTACTCTGTGGACAGAACCGACTGTCTCGTAGCGTGAGACCGGGCGAGCTCCAGCAGCAGCACCAAACAGGCAGAGGAATGTTTTGGTTCATTAATTTGAAATCATTAAAACTCAGAGGAGGTGAGGTTTGAGCCTCCAGCAGCTGCAACACACGGCCCGGAGCGGCACAGCCCTGCAGCCTTCCCCGGGCACTCCCAAAGAGCAGGGCAGAGTCTTCCCAAGAGCTGCACCACCAGCAGTTCATGTCAGATGCGAAAAGAGGCATCAGACCCTCAGACCATGGAGCCAATACTTTTCTCAAGAGGAAAGAAAAATTTGCAAGAAGAATTTTATGAAAACACGAACACATAAGGGCAGCTAATTGTGCATATCCCAGAAAGACTGAAAACTTCTACCAGAGCTCACGCTGTGCAACCGCCTTCTGCCATGCCCAGGAAACAGAGGCCACCACAGCGATGCCACGAGCGCCCACTGTTCTCAGCATGCATTTTAATTGCTCTGAGTCTGATGCCACTAGAAGCTGTTTGGAAGCCCAGTGTGGCTGGTAACCACAGCCAAAACAACCCAGTAGGCACTCGCCTAACCTAAATCCACTTTCAACCGGAGACGTGCCTTCTGATAGACACCAGAAACACCTCAAACACTCGGACATGAACGAGTCAAACTAACAAGGAAAACAACTTTTAGGAAGTGACTGCAAATAACAAGACCTTCCACAGCTGCCCACAAAATACACTATTAAACATCATATTGAATTCAGTTTCTGAATTGGGCTCTTTGCAAAATAAAGGCAAGCCCGCCCTTCCCACAGATAAGACCTGAACAGTTTTTTCACTGCCTTCCAAACATCACCTGGACCATACACCAGCCCAGGCTTACGTGTGTTTTCTTGATTTGAATCAGCCACTTGGTAGTTAAAACCCCAAGAGGTTAAAAAGGAAGGAAGAGTAAGAGCGTGTACAACAGAGATAGCCTCTAAAAAGCGTCCCAGCCACAGACTTATCTATAGCAGCTGGAATGCAGAAGCCAAATTCAGCTGTCTGGCAGAAAGCCATCTTTCTCTGTGCACACTTGACCTTAACAATTACTCCAATGGTTTGTACTTGCCACCTCCGTTTGACACACGTAAGAGGCTGTTTGCAAATTCAAATGAAAGTTAATGGGGTCTGGCACCGGCGTAAACCTGAGCTGGTAACTCTGGGAGAATGAATGCCGTAGCAGTTGGCTTTCCAGCATGTTTGATTTCACATGATAAAACGTGGCAGGGAAATTTCCACCTGTTGAGACATTATGTTCTCATTTCTTTGCTTATGCTGGCTTGCGTTCACTTGGAGCCTGCGGTCTTTCCTGGCACGACCTGATCCGAGGCCACACGCATGGGTCCCGCACCGTTCTCAGAACTGTCTGCTCTGCTTATCTCTAGAGCTCAGCCCAGCCTGGGGAGCTCCTGCAGGGTACTGGGATTTCCCCAGCCTCATTTTACTGCACATTTAAATTCTGCAGTCACTGGGAAAGGCCTCCTGGTCCGGGTACGAGCCTCAGAGGTCCTTGGCACAGAGGTGCAGATGACTCAATGCAGCCACCGTGGTGGTTTTGCTGCTTCTGTCACACACGGTGTACAACCGACTCCCCTTTGCTTGCTCTTCATCCACTACTAAAAATACATCATAGAATCATGTCGGTTGGAAGAAACCTTTAAGATCATCAAATCCAACCATTAGCCCACTAAACCATGTCCCTCTGCACCACGTCTACAAGTCTTTTAAATACCTCCTGCAAAGGTGACTCAACCACTTCCCTGGGCAGCCTCTTCCGATGCTTAACAACCCTTTCTGTGAAGAATTTTTTTTTTTTATAACAACCAATCTAAATCCAACACCTAAAACCCCAAGGGGTCATAGTAACTTCACACAACATCAAAACACAGGTGTACTGGCCTCTGCGGTATCAGTTAGTTCACCCGTGCTCCTCCCTGGATCTCAACTCCCGTGGGTTACACTTTAGATGAGCTCCCCAGCCCAGGACGTGCCCCAAGGGCTGCCATCACCCTCCACGTGTGCATCCCCAACAGCAGCAAGACGTAAATTCCCACTTTGGGGAGAAACCACACAGGTCTGCCAGCCTCAGCAATGCTCTGTTCCGAGAGCCAGTGTCAGCGCGTGTTCCCTGTGAATCGCCTACAGCCATCAGCCCTGAGCCCAAGACTGTGGCTTGTCACACCAAAAGGGCTTGCTTCCTCAGGGGCTGGAACCTGGGTGCTATTGGACACAATATAAACCACAGCGATGGCAGCACAGAGAAAAACAGGTCAGTTTTCAGTTTTCACACCTTGCCATTTCCTGTGAAAGGAAAGTAGGTGAAATAGAACCACAGAATCTTCATGGTTGGAAGGGACCTTTGGGATCATCAAGTCCAACCACAAAAAAAACACCAAAAAAAAGAATACAAAACCCCCAAAACGCCATACCAACCCACAAACAGACACAAACCAACAATCTCGGGCACTAGAGCATGCCCTGAAGTGCCACATCTACATGTTTCTTAAATCCCTTCAGGGATGGCGACTCCACCATCTCCCTGGGCAGGCTGTTCCAGTGCCTGACTACTCTCTCAGTAAAGTAATTCTTCCTAATATCTAATCTAATCCCCCCTGCTGCAACTTCAGACCATTTCCTCTGCTCCTCTCATTATTCCCTTGGGAGAAGAGGCCAACACCCACCTCTCTACAACCTCCTTTCAGGTAGTTGTAGAGGGCAATGAGGTCTCCCCTCAGCCTCCTCTTCTCCAAACTAAACATGCCCAGTTCCTTCAGCCTCTCCTCATGTGACTCCTCATATGTGGCCCTCTTGCTCGCTGAGAGGGCAAAGGCAGCCCAAAAAGCTCATGCCCCAGTGTCACAGCCACTAGCAAACCTTGCATGAGCCAGGCATCCCTCATCCCGGCAGGAGGATGGAGAAGTTAAGGCTACAACAAGAAACGCTGCTCACTGGGGGCAGGGGAACCAAGACCCAAAGCTCTGGAATCACTCTCTCTTCAGAGCTCGCCCATCCCACTTCATTAGGGGGACAGAAAGCCTTAGAGCTGCAGCTAACGAACCTCCCGACAGAGATGTTTGCTGATAACAACCGCCAGCAGAACAAGGCAGCACAGACCATCCAGGATATCCTGTTCCCTTACAAGCACATTCACCAGATTACACAAACCTTCCTCCTGCCGGACTTTTCACAGCACTGGAGCGAACCTTGAGCCAGCAAACACCCAGGGCTGGCGTGCTCCACAGGGTGGGGGAAAGGAGACACCTGCTAGAGGAGGAGGTGAAACCGCGTCTTATTTGAACACGGTATCATATTTGACCAGTGAAATCCTGGGGAATGATTCAGCCACCACTGAAATCAAGACTTCCTCTTCCAGCACAGAGCTGATGTGTCCAGGCCCAATGCTGGATCCCTCTCCCTCCTTCCCAAGCAAGGTGGATGCGGGGTTAAGCCAGGACTCAGCTTGGAAGCCCATGTTTTGGAAAGACAGTGTCTTATTACGATTTGTTAAGCTGTAAGCTCTGAAGGACAATCAAGATCGGATTTGCTCAGCACCCCTGTGTCAACCTCAGCCCCAGCACGAGGGAAAGCAGAGTGGTTCGGGCACAGCAAAACAACGCAACTTCTTCAGATCATTTGTGCAAGGTTTTTGTTGTGTCCTCACCACGGAAGCTTCTGCAGTGTCTGGCGAGGCCATGAGTGTTCAACATCCGCCGAGGGGCCGCAGCAGTGGCGCAACTTCTAATGACACGGCCAAGATTTCTCTTCCCACTGGGCCACAGAGCCTTTTCCGTGAGAGCAGCTCGTCACATAAACTGCCATTTAAATCCCATTTTCGGCAAAACCGAGGCACACAGAGTAGCCCACTGCATGTCTGAGCCACCTCCACGCAAGCAGAGTGGTGGCACCAGTAAGTAATTTGCTTATACTCCCATCACCTTCAAAGCAGCTGCCTAATGGAGGGAACAAGAGCTCTCCTAGAAGCCCCAGCAGATCGAATTTGGGATCCCTTCTAGATGCCACCACACTGCTGAACGAGAACAGGCCGTGCTGGTTGTTGCCACCTGCACAGGTCTCACAGCAGAGCAGTTCATAGAAAAGCTCCCTACCCTACTTCCAGCGAGAGCAGCTAGGTTAGCTCAGACCACACGTTCAAATCATTTTACATAGTTTTACATCAGGCTATTCTATAATCATTTATAAATTTACAAGTTTGAAGGTTAAAAAAACTTCACAGAATACTAAGATGGTTTAATACCTTTAATAAGTGTTTCCTCTTCCCTGTATCAAAATTTAGTAACCGTCTGGAGACCTAATGACAGCTCATTTGGCAAATGAAGCCTCCTGCAGGCAGGGTAACTCTCCAGCCTCTAACAGGGTCAGGAAGAACCCTCCCGTTTGCTGTGATCTCTTCCCTGCAAACATCTCCCAAGCTGTGATTCATCAAGCACTTACTGGTGTGCCTGTGATGCCGCTTCCCTTCCGTTCAAGCTGCTAGAACACATTCTAAGTTAAAAATATCACTTCGCTGTCCTCTCCCCTGTGATCATCACCACTGGCTTGGATGTCAGCTCTCAACGGGAACAAGAAACTATTTCTGTAAGACGGTGTTAGGTGATCCAAACGAGCAGAGTTAGAGCGATTCTCCAGCACAGCTTACCTTCTACATCGTACCACTGGGCACCGTTCGTGATACCATCTTTGAAGGTCTCTCCCTCCTCACCAGGGCAGTTGGGTTTGCCAGTTTTCATGATGGGGTGATGTGATGCATAAGCTTTTGCCAAATATTTGAACACTTCGTCATCAGCTGATTTACTGTAGACTCCTGTGGGCTTATGCGTGGGAGAGTCATCGTAGGGATAGCTTGCCACCACTGAGCCACCATGGAGATTGCCAGAAAGCAGAAACCTGGGGTTGGGAAGAAGAAGAAAAAGAGTTGTACTGGAACAACTTCAACAGGAAGCCATCTACAGCTGCCCAACCAGTTATTCTGCTGCCTTCCCACCCAAACCGCCTTCTCAAGAGTCTCCAAAATCTATTTGGGATCAACAAAGCAAAACATGGCCACTGGACGAGCTGCCCAGCAGTAAGGCTGCTTTGGAAGAAGAAGGGATCAGACTCTGCTCCATCAGCCCTGCAGGGAGAACCTGCCTGTGGGGCTGCAGCTACACCAAGGCTACGTTAACAGATAGGCACTTGTCCGACGCTGAGCAGGCTCCTGTTGGCCAAAAAGATATGCTGTCCTGGGAGACGTAACCCCTCATATTACCAGCAGCCTCCAACACAGCAAGCAAGATCATCAGAGGGTCTGAACAGCATCCAAGTGGGAGCACGGTAGGGAAATCAGCAGATTTTTTGCAATAAACCAGCTCTCAGGACTGGTTTATTCACTCCTCAAACCGACATCTGGCATCACTGGAGATGAAATAAGTTTCTTGCTTCAGCCTAAGACAGAGCCCTCAAACTCGGTGACAGACGAGCAGTGCCCTGAGCATAAAGCGATGTACACGGCTCTGTCAAGCTTTGAGCGACGCCTGGTACGTACAACAGAACTGACTTGCACAAATAAAACCTGGATGTGTGACAGAGCTGTTAAAATCCCAAGTCAGAGAATACAGCACAGCATGCCCTATATCACACTTTAATTTGATCACAGGCAGCGTAAGCATTTCAATGAATCCCAAAGGTAGCTGTCTCTGCTCTTTCTCATTCCACCAAATAGAGCACGGAGGGGCAAAAGAGCTCTCCTCCTCATTTGGTCAAATGGGATTTAGGTTTTGAGCAGAGGTAACGCGACCGATACCTTTGCCTTGCTTAAAATAATGCACACAAATTGCATTACACCCACTCCAGTATCTCTTCTTTTTGATCAAACAGTTCTGTTTACCCATTCGTTTTTCTATCAGTGGTTGTGCTAGTTTAACAATCGTACCAGCATTAACTGGTGCTGCCGGGCAGAGGGATGCACAAGGCACCGCGTTCTTCACGTTTCACCCTGGCTTCACCTCCAAATCCCACCTCAGACACTTGCAAAAAAGTAAAAATAAGGTATTTTCAAAGTTATATTAAGAATGTGTATGAGTTTCCCTAATAGCTAATTTTGAGTTGAACCAAGTCTGGAGGGATTTTGGTGCAAACTGCTCCATCAGAGCTGTCCTAAAGGATTTCTAGGACAAGCATCACCGGTGCAGCTCATGAAATTCCTCTAGAGCAGTAATCTCCATTAACAAAGATAGCTTGTCCAAGCAAATTTTGTTCCCTAAAAGTGAGCAAACATTATAGGTTATGTGTGTTGGCTGGATCCAGCCAACGGCCCTACATCCCACCACGGCTGTCGGCTAGCCCCTCTCCATTCCTCTCTATCCCCATTTTGGGAAGACAGACTCAGTTCGTTTCGGTGTATTGCTCCCATCCGATCACACTTTGGATTTTGGCTTTCTCTGCACAACTTCACACGGTTGGTTGCTCTGACCTTAGTGGTTTTGGACCTTTCCACAGCTCTCTAAAGAGCACACAGCAAATGAAGAGACAGCATCCAGCCTGGCCACTGCACTTCCCAGGGCTGCCCAAGGCCCCAGACCAGAGCTGGGCTTCCCAGGCACCGTCTCCCCGGCTCCGGGCACAGCAGCATCCCACCACTCACCCCCTCGGAAGATGAGAGCCCAACAGGTCACTGTGGGCGCTGAAGGCCCAGTCCTGCATGCTTCCACAGGAGGACAGATGGGGAAGGGGGCTGCAGGAACAGGGACTGCATTTGGAAACGCTGCTGCACACAGCGTTACTGCTAAATCCAGGGAATTTTCCATGAAACACAAAGATGGGGGAAACCTTGCTCAACACAACTCTTCCGTTAATACGTCTGTACGCTGAAGTTCAACACTTAACCCCAAATATTTTACGCATTCCATAACGCATGGTGAAAGCGTTATCAGCCCCAAAAGTAAGAACTAAGACAAGCTGAAGATGAAGCAGACGAGAAGTTTCCAGCTGTGGGTTCCTGGAGAGGGGAGACACGCAGATGGCCATGGAGTGCCCAGGCGACTGCAGGGCATGGGCTGTACCCAGCGGGGCTAGCGGGGCTCCTCAGCAGGTGCACGGCAAACTGTGGCCACCAAACCACCGTCCCATACACACCAGCCAGCACAAGGGTTAACCCGGTCACTGGGTGCAGGATTGCCCCCAGCTGCGAAAACAGGCCAGCCCAGCAGGTTGGGGAGAAACTGGAGAGCTGGGGAGGGACTCCTTATCAGGGAGTGGAGCAACAGGAGGAAGGGTAATGGTTTTAAATGGAAAGAGGGGAGATTTAGATTAGATATTAGGAAGAAATACTTTAATCTGAGGGTGGTGAGACACTGGAAAGTGTTACCCCGAGAAGCTGTGGCTGCCCCATCCCTGGAGGGGTTCAAGGCCAGGCTGGATGGGGCTTCGAGCAACCTGGTCTGGTGGGAGGTGTCCCAGCCCATGGCAGGGGGTGGCACTGGGTGATCTTTAAGGTCCCTTCCAACCCAAACCATTCTATGGTGGGAAACGGCGTTTTTCCCCCCAAGCCCTGCTGGGAAGGGCTGAAAGCGAGCGGAAGCCCCCAGGAAGCGGAGCCGAGGGTCTCCCCCCTCTCCCCCGGCGCCGGGTGCCGGCCGCACTCACTTGTTGCGGCGCATCCATGCGATGAGGGCTTGCACCTCGGGGACGGGCTCCAGGTCGGGCTCGGCGACCCCGAACTGGTCGGGGAAGCTGCGGTTGAGGTCGCGGCCGTGGCTGTTCTCCCGGCCGCCCTCCGCCCCGCCGCCGCAATCGCCCTCCCGGGCGCGCTCGAAGCCGTCGGGGTTGAGGCTGGGCAGCAGGTAGATGTCGGTGGTGTTGAGCAGGCGGCCGATGCGCTCCTCGCCGCCGGCCCAGCCCCGCACCAGCTCCTGGGCCAGGCGGAGCAGCAGCGGCCGGGCCAGCGGCTCGTCCCCGTGCATGTTCCCCACCAGCTTCACCTGCGGCCGGCCCGGCAGGGCCTCCCCGCCGCCGTCGGGCTCTTCGCCGTCCCGCTCCGGCTCCGGCCCCAGCCCCGCCGTCAGGCGCAGCACCCACAGGGGCCGCCCCTCCACCGACCGACCGATGCTGAAGAGCCGCGCCAGGCCCGGGGGGGCCGCGGCCGCCAGCGCCCGCAGCGCCTCGCCCAGCTCGGCCGAGTGCAGGTACCGCAGCGTCTCGCCGGGAGCCACCGCCGCCGCCTCCGCTTTCTTGATGTGGGCAGCGCGGGCCGGGCCCAGCAGCAGCAGCACCACCGCACAGAGGAGCGGGAGGAAGAGCCGCCGCCGGCCGGACCCCCGCGCCGCGCTCGCCATGGCCCCGCCGCACGCCCGGCCTGGCCACTCCGCCAAACCGCCGGGCAGCGGGAGGAGGCGGTGGTGGCCTATGGCCCCGCCCAGGGGCGGGCGCTTCTTTCGCCGCTCGCCAATGAGCGACGAGCAAGAGAGGGGAGCCTCTGGGGCGAGGCGGCGAGGGACCAATGAGAGAAGGCACAGAGCGCTGCGTCACGAGGCGGAGGCGGGGGGTGGGCGCTGGGAGCACTGCGGCGCCCCCTGCCGGCTGCCGCCCGCCGTGCCCCCGGGGCGGCGGGGAGGGAAGAGGGGGCGACAACCGGCTGCGCTTCGCCCCCGAAGAGGCGATTTTAATTCCTCCCTCGGGAGAAAGCGGTCTTCGGCTTCCCCTGCCCAGTGCCTGCCCTCCCGACAGCCCCGCAGGGCCCGCCGAGCCCGTCCACGGCTCTCACCGGTGCAGCAGATAACGAGTAATAACCCAAAACCGAGTTACTGCATACAGGGAGGATAAGACCAGCGCACAGCGATGCTCCTCACACCTCGGAGGGGTGTCACAACGCACTGTTGCAGCAGAATCCCCTCCAAAAGATAAATCATAGGTTCACAGAATGGATTAAATTGGAAGAGACCTTAAGGGTCATCAAGTTCCAACCCTGGGCAGGGACACCTCCCACCAGAGCAGGTTGCTCAAAGCCCCATCCAACCTGGTCCTGAACACCTCCAGGGATGGAGCATCCACAGCTTCTCTGGGCAACCTGTTCCAGTGTCTCACCACCCTCAGATTAAAGAGTTTCTTCCAAGTATCTAATCTAAATCTACCCTCGTCCAGTTTGAATCCATTACCCCTCATCCTACCACTACGTGCCCTCGTAAAAAGTCCCTCTCCAGCTTTCCTGTAACTCCCTTCAGATACTGGAAGGGGCTATAAGGCCTGCCCAGAGCCTTCTCTTCTCCAGGCTGAACTACCTCAGCTCCCTCAGCCTATCTTCATAGGACAGGTGCTCCAGACCTCTCATCATCTTCCTGGCCTCCTCTGGACCTGCTCCAACAGGTCCATGTCCTTCTTAAGCTGAGAAAGCCTAAAGAAGAGAAGAGAAAAGAGAAGAGAGGAGAGGAGAGGAGAGGAGAGGAGAGGAGAGGAGAGGAGAGGAGAGGAGAGGGGAAGGGAAAGGAAAGGAAGGGAAGGGAAGGGAAGGGAAGGGAAGGGAAGGGACGGGAAGGGAAGGGAAGGGAAGGGAAGGGAAGGGAAGAGAGGAGAGGAGATCGGAAGAGAAC
>JAOXNO010000007.1:7951468-7963120 GCA_028565335.1 Limnodromus scolopaceus
AGAGAAGAGAAGAGAAGAGAAGAGAAGAGAAGAGAAGAGAAGAGAAGAGAAGAGAAGAGAAGAGAAGAGAAGAGAATAACAATATAGTATAATAAAGTCTAAACACAAACGTGGCTGGACGTGGAAGGAGCGGGGTGGCCTCTTGCCTTGGCACGGTGACAAGCTGCAGTTCATGGGGGACAAAGTGCCACTGCCGGTGCCTGTCTTCCTGGAGGGAAGCGCACGTGGCCTGTCCCGACTGCACTACCAGCTCAGACCGGACCTCCGGGGGATTAAAGACATTTTAACACCCTTTGATGTTTTGTATTGCCCGTTGCTGCATGGTGAGCTGCTGCAGAACTGGGTGTCTGAGAAGATATATAAATAGTACTTCAGGGTTTCCTCTATTCAGATCTTTGCTAATTCCTTCTCTGAGGCAGGCGAGATGAGAAGGAATAACAAGCCAAACAGCTTACTCTGCAAAATGCATTGCAGTCCATAAAACGTTGAAAGTAGCCGTCTCCGACAGCAGGTCGTGGCGATTCCTGCTTAACTTTTCAGTAGTATCTCATGTAGACATCTGCTTCCCAGCTCCGGCATTTCCTGTTGGCGACACACGCTCCGAGTCTAGCACATAAAACTCATTTTCAGGGGAACCATCAGTGGTATGACTCTTTCTTCTCGCTGCATTCCGGGATCCTCTGCGTGAGAGATCAGATGATGCAAAGCTTTGTGTAAGCCAAGTGTGGTACAGCATCAAAAGGGCCCCAAGGAAGAGGAGTGTAAATTTGCTTCTCTTTCTTGGGGCTCATCTGCGCTGCGCAGTCATTAGGAGAGGGACAAGCAGGGAACAGGGATTATCCATCAAAAAAATGCCCCAGATCTAATTAAACTAGAAAAGCCAGAAGACCTTGGTCACCAGGACGTTCTTCAGCCAAAAGGGAGAAGGAATTTCAAGAGGGAATTTGGCTGTCTCAGAAGTGATCACCGTAATATAGGTTTAAGCCCTCAGTCTACAGATAAATTGCTCTGGATTTACACAGAGTAACTGAGCCCATTTCCCTTTTTAGCTGATAAAAGCCCAGTTGTCTGGAATTTCAACAAACCAATTGTAAAAGCAGCATGTGGCAGAAGACTCATGACTCATCCACTCGTTTTCTCAGCTGCCAGTAACAACAAAACCTTCTCATTTCCTTGGGACAACCTAAGAGAGCTCTGTCTTCCCGATCCCTGGGTCAACGAGACTGCAGATTAGAGACCAACCTGCAAAAAGCCTCCTCCTCCTCCTCAGCTCTGCCCTGTGCTCCTGCTTCAGTCCAGGACTCGAGAAGGTGGTTCTTCAGGGGCTGTGGCTTTTGCCTTATGAACCCCTCTGCAGTGGTTCTAGCCACAGAGGAGGAGTGAGGTTTCCTCCTGAAGATTGGGCAGCAAATGTTTCCCCGTGAACTGGAAAGATGGAGCAGCTCTGTCTTTGCAGCTTCCTCGCACAAGGAGCGAGGGATGACGCCACAGCAGGGAAGTTAAAACTGCTAATACTGTTTGGCAGCACTTCACAAGATCAAATCAGCACTTGGTTTTCCAGCAGAGCACTTCTAAGAAATCCCACTGGTGATGAAAGTTCCTAGGTAGACAAAAATATCCAAGGTCCAGGCTGGAGAGCAGCCTGCTCAGAATACAGACTTGAAAGAGAAGCAGATCTGGGAATACTGCTAGGGAATGTCCTGTACTGGCCATCAGAGAGCATCTAAATCAGGCAACAAACAGGCACCCAACTTGGCACCATCCTCATTCATTTCTGCTTCCCAGAGGAAACAAAACCCCCCTTGAAGTCCAACCCATCAGTGGCAGAGACAGGTTTTCTGCCCAGAAAAAGAACTGAGTCACGGGAACCTGGCAGATAATCTCCGCTAGGATACGGTCTGACCCCGTGCCTGAGGCAGGAGACTGCCTTGAAAATTGGTTCCATCAGGTAGAAAATGGAGTTTCATGAGTGGATGATGCAAAGCAAAGATTAATAGCATTAATTCCCCTGAGCACTGCTAGGTGTGAAAGCTGAAAGCTGCTAACCAGGGCTCCCTAGATGGGAAACTACAAGGGACAACATTTAAGTGGAATTTCATACAGATAAGTCACTTTTATCTCCTGCAGGGGACCTATATTGCTAATTTAATGCCAAGTTCTTTTCACGTTTCCTTTTATTTGGGACCATATTTCTTAGAGCAGCTCAGAAAGAGGAGGACCTGTGCTGACTGCTGGTAACAGCCAGCCGTGCCTACCGCACGGCAGCAATTTGGTGGGGCTTTCATGCACAGTTCTAAGAGTTTCTACAGTTCCTGGCTGCTCTCTTCACCACACAGGAAACATTAGCAAGTGCCTCAATGGTCTTAATTAAAGGTTAGACTTGCCCTCCTGGAACGTGGTTCCGTTTCCTGCCCTCACTTCTAAGAGGGAGACTTTAAAAGACCCGGGAGTGATTGTTTAAAGTGATGACTCTAGAGAGATTTTAGAGAGATGAGGTTCTCTAAGCCTAATTTGCTGACACTTCTGAAAGAGAAATATGAGTATAGCAATATCAGTAGAAGCCCGAGATGTGGTTCCCTGTTGCATCACTAGGAGCACAGACTCAATGGGAGACTTCCCACAACGCAGATGAAAAAGAAACATCTCAGAAATGCATCCTCCTCTGAGCCCAAAGGTTTTGGCAGACCTCTCCATGAGTCCACGTCCACGTCCATTGCTGCAGCTTTCTGCAGGCTTGACTGTCTCTGACCTTCTGCCCTGGTGATCACAGGGATCTCATCCTGCTTCCAGGGCTCCCAGAAGGTGAAGTCCTCCCCCAGACGCTCCCCTGCAGGGCTGGCAGCTTCCGTGGGTGGGTATCCAGTAGATGGCATCCACGTCCAACACTTGTGCTGGAGCTTCACCTTCCTGAGGGCTTCTCTTGTGCTTTATTTATCTCAGGGTCTGTTTCTTCAGTAATGCCTACTTTTCATTTGAATGAAAGCAATTTATTTTAAAATATATTTATTTCTAAATATCAAAATATTCACTGATTTAGTGCTCTTTTCGCTATTCTTATTCCCTCCAGAGAATAAAAATCACCTCTCGTTCCTCTGGCGTTCAATGGGTGTGGGACCTTTTATAGAAGAGCCATCAGAAAATAGAATCATTAACGAAATTATGAAAAAAATACTTGAGATCTGTCCAGCTTATCAGTGGAAGATATTTGGATATGGGCCAGGAGGCTCAGAAATCAGGGCACATCACATCTCCTGAACCTTAACACTTGGGGGAAAAATGGGTTTTGTGGGAGGGAACTCCGAGTAAATTCAAGTCATATTCCCTGGCAGCCTCACTTTCCAGCCCCGATATCTGGCAAGCGGAGGGAGTGGGTTTGGGTGTTACAGTCATTCTCCAACAATGGGAGTGTTGCAAAATACGTAGCACCGCATATTAAAAAGGGATTAGGAGCAGGGAACCACAACGAGTAGGAAGATTGGAGCAGGCTCTGAGCAGAGCCTCGGGCGCTGTTGCAGAAACATGTTTTCTGGAGCGGGATTGCAGCCTGTGTTACAGGCATTGTTTTGCCCGACAAACCAACCCATAGATATGATCCCCGGCTTCCACACGTCTGTGCAGATCCTGCTATGCCCTGGACTCCGAGAGCAACCTTCAGCCCTCACAAGGCTGCTGAATATAAATTGAGTTCTAGTCTGACGGTGAACACGCAGGGGATTAAGCCTTGCGCCCCCTGCCCTTGCAGGCACTGAGGATCACCACGCGGCACCCAAACTGCTGTGAAGTTTGGAGTTGGAGACCCAGCGGAAAAGAAACTTCTGCCCAATCTCTATCGTGTTCTAAATCTTCTCTTCTCAGGTTTCTAAGGCTTGGATTACACCCAAAATAGATTGGTGTTTATTAATTAATTCCTTTTGGGGCTGTTCAGTCTCGTGTTAAACAGAGAAGGTCTTATTCTGGGTCTGTCGGTCCACTGTTGCCACCAGGGTGACAAGCAGGAACCGGTGCGGTGGATTGCTCTGGCTCCAGCCCATGGTCTGTCTAATCCAGCCTTGCCAGTGCCCGATCCAAACTCCTCCAAGGAGAGGGCTGGATCCTTTGCCGTGGAGAGTTATGCAGTATCTGCCCCAATGAAGAGGTTCCTCCCAGTCTGAGTCATTCCTGGCTGCTTTACATTCTGGAACACGAGGTTTACGTTTGTCCTAAACGTAATGGAAAGGCGGATAACGCAACCCACAAAACCCTAGACCTCAGTAATTGGACACCCACAAGACAATTACACCCTGTATAAAAAGAAAAGTATAAAAAGTCATTGTGAAAGTATTCTTATCAGTTTGAAAATGCTGCCTTTCGGTGCCCGTGGCCAAGTAACACCTTGCTTTTCTCGTCTCTCTTCCTTCAGCAGATCTCAAAGCCCGTTGCAAAACAGGATGCTGCCACTGCCTACATTTAAAAAATGTAAACCTGATGAACCTGAGCTCACCTCGCTGCCCGTCACACAGACCTGCCCCAAACCTGGGACAGAATTCTGCCTAGGTCCCACGTGCTGCTGTGCCTCACATCACGACAAACCCGCCACAGAACAGCTGTTATTTGACAGGCTTTTCTCTTACTCTGATTTCTAGACTAAAAAAATACCCCCAAAACTCCATGCTTTCATTCTTTACATCCTCCCTTACTCTAAACACTTCCTTCTTCTCCTGGAGTATCACTGCAGTGACCAGAGGGAGCCCAGATCTCCCCACGCTCTCCTGCCTTTGGCTCACGTCCTGCAGGAGCCCACGAGCCGTTTCCCAGCCCGTTCCTTCCTCCTCCCTCCTCCATTTCAACCCAGCTTAATACCAAACCACAAAGATCACTTTACTCTTTGGAAAAGCATTTTGATTGAAGTTTGTACTGGACTGTAAGCCAAGATTTAGTCGAAATGCTACAAGGACAGGACATAAAACTTCCTAAAAACGGTGGAAGAAGCTAAATTTATTTCTTAAAATTTCTTAAATTGAGTTGGAAGGTAAAAAGTGAATTAAAGGCTGGACAATAATTTCTAAAACAGCGGTTTTCTGGAAGGCAGGCTGAGTGCTGTCTCTTTAAGGGACTTTTGTAC
The DNA here is from genome assembly GCA_028565335.1 of Limnodromus scolopaceus. Taxonomy (NCBI): domain Eukaryota; kingdom Metazoa; phylum Chordata; class Aves; order Charadriiformes; family Scolopacidae; genus Limnodromus; species Limnodromus scolopaceus. The sequence continues at coordinate 7,956,570 of JAOXNO010000007.1, forward strand.
ACATATAATTTTTTAACTGAAAATGATTCCCAGTTACTTTTAAGGGTAAACCAATGAACAGGGAAAAAAAGTTATATTAAGTAACACTCAAAGGTGACCCATGTTTGCAACAGCCCCGCAAATAAATAGTGCTGGGTGCTCCGGTGCTCTCTGTGCACAGCCAGCCACGGAGCAGGAGCCCTGGCTGCCCACCTCCATGCCGCTGAGCTGGGCCACCACGTCTGCGGGTGACAGAAATGCTGAGGACATGTCCCAGGCTCCTCCTGCTCGTGAAATGCACTTTATGGCTCTGCGGAGCCAGTTCCTGACCTTTGTCTGCGGGGACACTGACGGTGGTGAGAACAAGTTCCGGAGGTTGCGAGGATCCCATCCTTTGCAACCACGTCACCGTCTCCCTGTTGAGGTATAAGCAGGCAATTTCAGACACTGGTTTCCCCGTAGCCAAGTGCTTTAGCAGACAAGCAGCCCATGCACCCAAATGTCCCAGCAGTTGGGGGACTCTCGCTCTACGTCGGGGGGTGCCCCGGGCTGAGCAGCCTGGGGACACACACCAGTGAGCAGTGTCTCCGCTCTCTCCTCTGCCAACGCGCAGTTCAAAGTCTGAATCGGTCAATTTTCTCATTTTTCTGTCAAAGGAGGACACGGCGACAGAGCTTTTGGCAGGAAGGGATAAATCAGGGTACACTCCTGCTCTAGGATAATTTAGGGTAAACTTCCTACGGCTTGTTGTGGAACACTCAGAAAGCTGAGAGGGAAAAGGTATTATTTTTGGCTGAAGGTCTTTATGGCTGGTGCAGGAACTCTCTCATTAGTTACTCATTGCCTCAGCAAGTCTCATAAAACAGAAAGCCCAGCAAATACTTTTCTTCAGTATTCTGGGAGCTCAGAAATCCAGGGATTGAACGAGGCCTTGAACCCATTTTATGGACTCACTTCTTACTGAGCTACCATAAAATATTAAAATTCAGACCTTATAAATAAGGAAGGGAAAGAGCTGTACATTTCTTAGCAGAAACGGCCTCTCCGGAGACTCTTCCCAAGGTAAGTCGGGTGTTACAGGACCCAGAGACGGGTTCCCCTGACAGATGGGTTATTGGAGACAACAAGCTCCTACAACAGAGATTAGAGACGTAAAACCCCTCGATTCTGCTCTGAACCGGAAAAGGTCCTGCAACAAACAGACTTGGTTTATTCCTGGCGACCCTGTCCCTGTCTGTAAGGGCTCTCCCCAGGGTGGCTGATGGCAGCAAGTAATTAACCCCCTGCGAGCCCTGAGACGAAGCAGCGACGCTGTGACCCTCTCTCCAACAGACGCCAGCCGGGCTCCTCCGAGATGGCACCGAGACGCAGCCTCGCCGTCCCCTGCGGAGTGCCTGTCCTTGCCGTTTGCCTTTTGGCGTGTGTAGCCACAGGTAAGCAACAGAAAAAAATCCGTGGTGGCTTCTCTCCATCACGCCGACATGTGAAACTGTCTGGGGTTGGGCAGTGCCCGGGGTGATGTGCCACACCAGCATCCCACCAGCATCCCAGCTTCCAGATGTTCTGGAGGTCATCCCAGGGGACTGTCTGAAAACTGGAGAGGAGGAGGGAAAGGAATGGGGAAGCTTCAGTGTTTTCCAACGTTATCGCAGCAGCCGCACAAGAATGAAGGTGTTTTCCCACAGAGGGACAACCGTTTTCAAACCTGCTCCAAGAAGTGAAAATTGTGGTAGCTTTGGCCACCTGGAAGCAGCATGGAAGAGACAGGGAGCTTCAGATTTTTTTTTATATTCACAGGATTATAGTGCCTTTATATTCTGAGCTATATTTTTACTTCATTAATCTATGACACAGGCTACAGTAGCGAGTTTCAGCCCATTACCAAATATTTATTTCCCACACTGGTTCTTTGTTTAATATGCCCTGAGGTTTGTACATTAGACAAACCGCAACTCTTCAACAGCCCGGCTCAGGCTGAGGGGGTACAGCTGAGGGGCTGATTAACTACTTTATGCTCTTAAGTGCGTTCAGCTCCAACCAAAAAACAGCGTATGAAACCACGAGCACAACACCGGAGGGCACGGGTATGCTGCAGGGGTGATTCGCAGCAGGAGGGCGAGCGAGATTGGTGGGATGGGGATGATCTTTCACTCTGTGTGTTCCATGGTCACTGCTGGTTTTCAGCCGTTTTGTTATTCCAGGTCAGGGCTTTGGTGTTCTTTCAGTCATTTGCAAAAGCCAGACTTTGATTTTAAATAACCGCGGAGGGAGCTTTGTGATGAAGACAACTTCTTGTCTCAAAAACTAAAATCCCACCTAAAACCAGCTGCTGGACTGAAGCCTGACACTCTCAGTCCCTCCTCCAAGGTGGAGGGCCTGGAGAAGCTATCTGGGCAGCTTTTGTGGGAAAGGTACAGCTTGGGATGCTTAGTGCCCTCGTCCTCCTTCTTGTGCAGGTTTGGAACTGTCTGTAAATAACCACGCTGCTGACTTCTCCCTGTCTACAATGCCCGTCCCTTCCGTCTCCCTCTCCTGCCTGGTACAGAACAGCAGCCAGGATGAGGAGCTGCTCTGGTACCGAGGAGATGGGCAAGTGGATCTGAAAGATGGGAACAAAGTGAACATCAGCCACATCTGCGTATCCCCAGTCACTGAGTCCGACAATGGAGTCGCCTTCACGTGCAGGCTGGCGCGGGACAAGTCCGTCCGGGTGTCCGTGACCCTGGATGTCCAGTGTGAGTTGCAGTGCTGGATGTCTGTGCGGAATGGCTGGGGCGGGAGGAAATCACGGGCTGAGCACCTGGGTGTCCGGGCACGAGCTGAAGGCGGGGTGTTTTGCACCCCCGTACGCTGCCTTCACCAAGAAAAAATGCATTTAGGAGGAGATAACTCGCATGATAAGCCACTCCCTCTCCACGGTGGTGCTTATGGCCTGATCTGATGCCTCTTTTATGGGGAGTGGGTGGGCCCTTAAGTAAGATGTTGTGGATACGTCCCTGCCTCCACCTAGGATACAAGTCAGGGCAGAGGAGTCACGGGAGTGACTGTCTCTGCCACCGATTGCCCTGTTGGTTTCCAGGGATCGTTAAAGGCTGCACAACCGTGATGTGTTACACCACCGAAGGTGGTGCACAAGGGATATGTAAAGGGAACTTTGTGTTAAATGGCGAGCAGTGAGCAGCGCTATTAACGAGCTGTTGAACTGCATTACTGTGAACAGTTCCTCCCCAGCTGACTGGAGAAGAGTCCCTCCACATTGAAGAACAGAAAGACGTCACTATGTCCTGCAACGCCAAATCCAACCCTCAAGCCAAAACAGCTTGGTATAAGAACAATGACCTCTTGACCCTAGAGCAAGGCCGTTACCAGCTGTACCAGACCAGTGAGGTCGTCCAGCTCTCTATCACAAAAGTACAGAAGTCTGACAACGGGACCTACACCTGCGTGGTGACATCTTCTCTGGGAGAGGGGAGAAAGGATTTCCACCTCATTGTTGAAGGTAACAAGGCTTCTGCCAAACAATAAGCCTGACAAATAACTTCCCGTTCTCTTTTATAATTATAGCAATCCATTTATATTAAGAAGTGTAAGTGGAATGTGGTAAATTCCCCGCTTTAACTTCTGAGGGCACAGCAACAGCAAGGAGCTCTCCTTGCACCCGTGCCTGGGACCACAGCACCAGGAAGGGCCTTTCCTGCTCTACCTGTTATTCAAAGGCATTTGGCGAGTGTGACCTGAGGCAGGCTCATCCCACAGTTTCACCTCCCACGCTGACAGAGCACATCCAAGTGTGGTTTAAAGCACCTTAGGTCTTACTTGAAGCTCCTTACTCCGACCATACTATTCTGTCATGCCAAAAGAGCAGCTTAAGGCAAAACTAGTTGTCCTCCAGAAGTAACTACAACAGCGAGTGACTACAAGTCACAGAAGTGACTACAAGTAGACAACAGGGAGGTGGAGGCCTTGCAGGGGCTGAGTGCTCAGGTCTCGGGCAGGTGACACAAAGTGAGGTGACCCACCAGGCACCCATTTCCCACCCACTGTGTGGGCCCCTCGCATTTCTGCACTCTCAGGGAGGAAAGCATCATTACCTGTGTCAGTGATACGGCTGGACACCCTTATTCCCACACGTAGGAGTGTCTTGGGGATCTTCTTCTTCAGGGACTGACGCTCCAATTCTTCCTTCAGTCCGCCAAAATACAGGCTTGGCACCCTTCTTTCCAGGGGATTATCCACACAGTCAGTCTGTGGACAGCAGAGAGAGCAACAGTGACAACCATGGGACAAGAAATATGTCTTTCTGCAGTTCTGTGAAATGTTCTGCTTTACATGACTGTACCAAGCTGTCACATATTCAACCTCCTCTCCCTTTTGACAGATAAAAAACCTCCTTTTCCCAAGGAGGCTATTATTGCTGCTGTTGTGGTGGTTACAGTCACGGTGATTTTTGGAATTGTGGCTCGAAAAGATAAGATTTTTAAGGTATGGAAAGCTCTAGTTTCTTAGGCAAAAAAAATGATATTGTTTTGCTGCAATGGCCTGGGGGTTTTTAACCTTTTCTATGCTGCTTTGTAGTGTTGCTTTCCCCTGTTAGACAACTTCTATGCACTACCTTCTGCTTAAGGATTACTGGCAGATAAATCAAATGTTAGATATTTTAAGGTGGAGGGTATTATGCACTTACAAGACATTAGTAAAAATATCCCTATGGCCAGGAAATACAAAAGATAACAAGACTGTTTCTTTATTTTCAGTGCTTCAAAAAATCAAGTGAAACAGCACTGTAAGTATTTGACTGCAGCTTCAAGATGAACCCCCTTATTTAAGCCTTGGCAGAACCTGGGAAACAAAAGAGCACTCAGTACGCCCCAGCCCCAACACTGAGTTACCCAGCACTTCCTCTCCCAATGGGGAGGTCCCACTGGGGAGAGATGCACAGGAACACGCAGGACAGACATAGATCCCACCCCAGACACGGCTCCTGCCCTTGCCCTGGCCACCCCAGGGTCCTGGCAGTGGGGAACAAACATAATGGCGTATCCCCAGCCTGCTGCAAGCTTTCTGGGGCTGAATGCAGCCCAGGTGAATTCAACTCACTTGTTTTTTTCCATAATAGGTCATTTTTCATTTATTCTTTTCATTTTGCTGCAGGTAAAGACCACAAGGTTCCTGTTCATACCCAGAAAACATCATTTCCAGTGGTGGAACACAAGCCCTTGTGTGAGATGATGAGATAAAGCACTGAAACAAGTGTTTTGGGTCAAGTTTATATGGTCTTTTCAAAATACAAGGGGTTCCTTGCGTCATTTGTTCTAACCTACTTCTTAGAGCATCACCATGGGGGGTGGGCTGCCTGAGCTGTTGCCAGATCTTGGCCTCTATCCTTATTGCTAAAAGGTACGTACACGCAGCCAGGCATGCAGGTTGTCGATCACTCCATAGAGGAATCCATAGCGGGTTGCCATAGCTCGTGGTGTTGATGTAGAAATAAAGTGAGGTGTTGAGCTGGCAGCAGCTCTTTTGGCCCCGTCCTACAGTGCCATTCCGCAGGGTGTTAGGGGTGGTGGCCACCCAACTGGCCACCCACCATTCCTGGTAATCCTATGGGCATCTTGGCTTCTGTTGGCCCAGGCTAAAGCTGCCTGGTGGTTAGCACTGCCTCCCGTCTCCCTGGGCTGAGAGCTGCACCAATAATCCACAGTGGAAATTTCAACGTGAATGACACGACGAGGGATAACAGTTATAAACTGGAAAAATAGGAGATTTAGATTAGATATTAGCAGAAAACTTTTTACTGCGAGGGTGGTGAGATGCTGGCCCAGGTTGCCCAGAGAAGCTGTGGCTGCCCCATCCCTGGAGGGGTTCAAGACCAGGCTGGACGGGGCTTTGAGCAACCTGGTCTGGTGGGAGGTGTCCCTGCCCAGGACAGGGGGTGGCACTGGATGGGCTTTAAGGTCCCTTCCAACCCAAACCATTCTAAGAATGCTCCAGCATCGTGATGGCAGATCTCCATCCCTCCCCACAACGAATACGCCACCCAACCATTTTTTTTTTTCTCAAGGTCCTGGCAAGGCTCTTAAGGCCTCACCGCGTCCCGGAACAGTACGTTCCTAATACTGTCAATAAACAGCGAGTGCTGTAAATCAATTAGCGCCCGCCATGCCCAGAGCCTCCCCTGGGCGCAGCAGGGCCGGTGCCCAACAGGAAGGCTCCACAGCGCGGCCTTGACTGACGCTCCCCAGGGCCCGGGGAAGACCGACACCGGGCAACGTCAGGTGCCAACTCATGTTCCCGGCAGCCCGGCCTCCACACCACAGGCCGGTCCCGTGCCCTCCCGTGAAGGAGGAGAGGCTGAGGGAGCTGGGGTTGTTCAGTCTGGAGGAGGCTGAGGGGAGACCTTCTCATGCTCTATAACTACCTGAAGGGGGGGTGTAGAGAGGTGGGGGTCGGTCTCGTCTCCCAAGTCACAGGAGATAGGACAAGGGGAAATGGCCACAAGTTGCGCCAGGGGAGGTTTAGATTGGATATTAGGAAACATTTCTTCACCGAAAGGGTTATCAAGCATTGGAATA
>JAOXNO010000007.1:7963568-7986961 GCA_028565335.1 Limnodromus scolopaceus
ATGGGTCGGGGGGTGGGGAACGGGGACGGTTACCGGGGTAACGAACTGGGTGGGTGGGGGACGACCCTGTCTGTGAGGTGGCCGGTGGGATTACCGGGAGAGGGGGGAGACACGCCGTTACCTGAGTCATGGGAGGGCGGCGTTACCGGGGTAACGAGTGCTGAGGGAGGGAGGGGGTTACCGTGGCGGGGGTGGGTAGAGGGCCGGTGGTGACGGCTGCCCCTCACCCCCCCGTTTCTCAGGGCTAAGCACGGAGAAGGCGGCCGCCTTCAGCCGGCGGCTGCGGGCCGAGCCCCGGTTCCTGCTGGCCCAGAACGTGGCGACCTGCAATGACCCGCTGGAGGTGTGCCTGCAGCGGCAGGTGGTGCAGGACACCGTGCAGGTCTTCCAGCACGCCGTGCCCGCCGAGGGCAAGCCCGTCACCAACCAGAAGAACTCCGGTAAGGGGCTGCGGTGGCGTGGGGATGGCGTTGGGGGAGCCAGTGATGTCACGCTGACGGTGCTGCGGGAGCCATGGCGGCCTCTGGCCTCTCCCCGGGGCTCTGAGCAGAACTGAATCCCTGCAGCATCCTCTTGAGTTAATGACACTCTTTAGACTTGCAGCGTTTGCCTGTTTTCCCTTCTCTGTGCCATAAGATAAAATCAGTTCAGAGACCTGCATTTGCAATAAAAGATTTCTGAGCTTTTTGATATTTTTACGATCCCAGCCAGAACCAAAGGCTTGAGGCGGAATGGTGTCATGGCTCTTGTGTTTAACTAAAAAAAAAAAAATCCTTATGCAGCTCTTAAACGTTCCAGTTTAATTCTTGTTCCTTTGATCTCTCAGGGAGATGTTGGATCTTTTCCTGTCTCAATGCAATGCGTCTTCCTTTCATGAAGAAATACAACATCGAAGAGTTTGAATTCAGCCAGTCATACCTCTTTTTCTGGGATAAGGTAGAGATCATGGGTTGTGCTGGGACAGCCTGTGCAACGGGGTATTAGCGCTGGACAGAATTTCTTTTAGGCTGAACTATCTTAACAATCCAGGTAGAAAACATATGTGAGAAGAAACTTCAAAAGTTCTTTAAATATGTATCTTAAATGCAGGTCAAGCAAAGCGAGGCTTTCAGCCTGAGAAGAAAGTCATCAAGATGTTAATGTTTTGGAACAGTAAAAGCCTTCTTTCAAGTGTTATGTGTATTTCAAAAGCCGCTTGTAGGAAGCTGAGGGGAAACGTGACTGTAACTTTCTGCTGAGGCTTCAGTCATGTTTGTGACCTACTGATCTGGGAGCTGCGTGCCAGCTTTTTTCCCTTAAGGGAAATGGAGAAAATCTAGTACGAGTTGAGGCCAGGCTTCATTGCATAACTTCTGTTTCACATTTCCTGTTCTCCTACCCTCAAGCTTTGTACTAACTCCCCCCTAATATTTGGTCTGTGAAAGAAATAAGTTTATAGGATAAGCCCTAGAATGCTAGAGGGAAAAGAAGAACTTCAGTAGATGAGCAGAAGATAGCTTCATCTCGCTAGGACTTCCGAAGAACTGAATATTCAGGAATGAATTAATGCACATGGCACTCTTAAAATACCTATTTTTTCCTGTCTTTCCATTCCAGGTCGAACGTTGTTACTACTTTTTAAATGCCTTTGTGGAAACGGCTCAGAAAAAGGAGCCTGTGGAAGGAAGACTGGTGCAGTTCCTGCTCTCCAACCCCACGAATGATGGTGGACAGTGGGATATGTTGGTTAACATCATTGGTAAGAGAATTGGTCACTGGGAGCTCTTCCTGACATTGCACCCTCGTTTGAGAGATGAGAAATGAAATAGAAGAAGAAATTGAGTTTCAGAGCTGTTTGGGAGATTGTTAAGGAACATGATGCCATTAGCCACTGTCTTTTTTTAATCAAAGACCTTTTTCATGCCACTTTATAAATATTAGACTTAAATCTTGTCTGGGATCTTCACTCTTGCATATTGCTCCTGATGATAGAAGCTCAGAAGATCAACAGAAGTAATTAGATATCTCAGACTTTCCACTTAGTAAAAAGGTTCAATCCCCTTTTACTTCAGTCATCCACTTAACATTGTTTATTTATATCCATGTATACAGTTTTTAGGGCACATAGGAAAGAAAAAAACACAGCGAGGGTAGGGTGTGTCTACAAGGCAGAAGTAAAACTACTTACACAGTTGCAGCCTGGAGAAAGATGATATAAAGATCAGCGAGAGGGAAATGATGTGGAATGTGGCCGTGCTGGTCTTGCAAAGATCCAGCTTAAATGTGATCTTCCTGACACTGATTAAGGAGATACTTCTCAGTGTCTGAATTACACTAGCATTTGCTTTCATTTGTATTGTGAAACAATGTGACACCTTTGTCAATCAATAAGCCACTAATAGGTTTAGAATCACAAAAGGAATTTCTTTGAAGCCTGAAGGTTACTTTTTTTTTTTCCCCATCCAATTGTTATAAAATATTTAATCAGGACAGAGAAGATTTTGGATGTTGCTGTTACATCCAGAGCTTTGCATGGTGTGACCTTTGATTGGCACTGTAATGTAGGAAGCAATTGAGCTGTTGCTGAAGTCACTTCACCTTAGATAAAATACATGGAATAATTCAGAAGGGACCCAATTTTTTACAAAAATATTTCAGGAGCTTAATTTTCAAGTAATCTTTTTTTTTTTTCCTAGTGAAAACTGCTTCTTAAAAAGCACTAATTAGTTTAGAACTTTTAAACGTGTTGAATCAAATGATACTGAGCAGTTCAGGGATTCCACCTGGGATCCCTGTGGAATGTGGTTCAGAGGTCAAGATTCAATCAGAAATTAAAATGTAAACTTTGGATACTTGTAACCTTTCAATAAGAGACTTTTCCATATAATCTCTGCACAAAGCCCAAGTGTATTTAACTTTTATGTGGGTATAAGCAGAACCACTGGCATCTGCTGTGTCGAAAAGACAATTGTTAACCCATAGTTTTATTACTTTATTGTAGAAAAGTATGGTGTTGTCCCCAAGAAATATTTTCCAGAGTCTCATACCACAGAGGCCACTAGAAGGATGAATGAGATCTTGAATCATAAGGTAAGATTGATTTAGATGATACAATTAAGGGGAGGGGGTGGGAGTGACCCTGCTCCAAGTGTTCCTACTTTCATTTCTCTTTATTGACCAAAGTACTAAGAGCGTCTCAGCGACTTAACTTGCTTTTATTCAAAAAGCAGACTAAAATCTCAGCAAAGTCTGATGTTAATCTTGAAATATGGAGCAGGAAAGTGTGTTCATGGAAGACAGCTATTGCCGGGCTTCAATAGCTTGAAAGTACCTCACATGGTTTTAGTAGCAATTGTTCCTCATCCTCAGATTCCCAAAAAGTTAATTCTTGATGTGTGGTCAAGTCTGTTTCTGCAGCACTAGCACTTAGCATCTGGGTGACTCTTTTCTGCCACCTTAATGTCACCTACCAGTATGTCAAGGTTTCTAGACATTAGTGCCAAATTTGATGGAAAAGATTAAAAAAAGAAAATGTATTTTCAAAACACTGAAACTTCAAAATCAATGTGTGTGCAGCTTTGCCTGAAGGAAGGTGTGAGCTTGCTCCCTGAACTACAGAAATGAATTAATCTGGGAAGATGCTAGTGTAAGTAGCTAGATGAAAAGGCAATTAAAGCATTTTTTTTTTACAGTGGGCTTGATTACTTATTTTTTTCCAGTTCATATGCTACGTGCTCAGGGAAAATTGCCTGCTGAAATCCACATAAAAAATGTAAAATGTGTGCTGAAATGAGCTTAGCCATAATGAACGGTGTTAATGTTATTCCAGTCTTGAACATTGCAAAGCAGCTGGTCTTGAGGGAGCCCCACTCACTGTTCCCAGCTTTATGGATAGTGACAGTAATGGGAAGCACATGCTCTTCTTACTGCACTTGTGCGTGTGGTGGGGAAATGCTCTGCTCTTTTTATCAACCAAGAGATCAATTATGCATTAGAGTTGCGAAATAAATTTTACAGTATGAAGACAGTCTGTTCTCTGTGAGTCACAGAGGTGGTGATGCATGTGGATATTGCAGCATCAGTTATGGAACCAAGAGAAATCAAGCCTTAAAAAGAGCTAACGGCTGTAAGCTTCAAATCAGTGGTTGGAAAACAGTAATTGAGTTGCAAATATTTGTTAATTCCTGATTATTTTTTTGTGATCTCTTGCTTTTAAATCATTCAGTTATCTTTTTTTTTTTTTAAAGAATCAATATCTCACAAAGCCTTCTGAAAGGGATTTTCTTCTCATTTTGAAAGCATGTTATGAAGAGTAAAATAGGTGCTTGAAACAACCAGGTAGGAAGTCCTAAAAGCTGATTAGGTGGCACCTTTCATACCTTTATAATAAAATTACTTTCTCTTTAAACAGATGAGAGAATACTGTTTGCGGTTAAGAAATATGGTGGAAAGTGGAACAAATAAAGGAGAACTTTGTGCTGCAATGGACATGATGATAGAAGAGGTAAATATATTTGTCTGACACAAATCTTCTTGGAACATGAGGCGAGAATGGATGAGGCTTCTTGCTTACTCTTGTTCTGTAGCTATTGGGTTGGACAAAACAAGTGCCTTTTGTTTGCCTCTCTAGGAATGTTTTGCATGGCAGTGTGCTTGAAGGTATTCAAGGAGTTTTTTCTGAAGTGGCTTGTTGTTTATCTCATTCTGAGGTTTTCTGGTACTTCCAGACAAATATCTTTAATTTATACGTTCTAGAACATTTACAGAGACATCTGCCCCTTTCTGTAGGAAGGCAGCATTTTGTGTCTTAGGCCACTATTTTGATCTCTCTTATCAGGCTTTTATAAGTAATAGGAAAGAGGTAGGTTGAAAACTGCATTCTGATGGCTTTGAATGTAAAATCTTACAGCATAAGTGCTGTTGCAGAAATTCCCCACAAGGGAGCAGGAAAGAACAACAGAAGGGAGTTCTCTGCATTATGGAAAACACGCGAGCTGAGCACAGGCTGAATCCAGCCGAGGTCTGATGCTGGGGGGCAGCAGAGGAAGGAGTCTCAGCATCTGCCTCTGGCTGTGACAATTAACTTAAAATCAAATCGAGCAGCAAGTCTGTAATACGCTGTGGGTGTGCAGTGGCTGGCCCTCCATCTGGTCACACTGAGTGTGACAGTGGCACACATCATTTTTCTTATTCAGTAGTCCTCACACTTGATTCTTAAATAGCCAAAAGCAATTTTAAAAGTTCAGGCTGTTGTACTTTGGCCAAGTGCATGCTTTTTTAAAATATGTATATTTCATTTATTTCTCAAACATGCAATGCAAAGTAACCCAGTGGTTTTAATGTCTGAATGTCTAAAAAGAAAACCCATTTGTGTTCCTTGGGTTATATCGTTGAAACTAAAGCTTTTGTGAAGTGTATGCCTTAAGATCAACAGTTATTCAGTGCTTTGAGCCTACTCCAGTGTATTGCTAATCAGCACTTAGTTCAAAAGTGCATTAATATAACTCACATCCAATGTTTGTGTCCCAGAGCCCTTGGAGGATTTCACAGCAGACATCAAAAGCTTCCTAGAGATGTTCATTTTTAGGGCAATGACATACAGTTCACTGCAAAATGTCTCTTTGTTTAGAGCCTCTTGCCCTCTGACAAGGGATCCTTGAACCAGCATTAAAGGCTCATTAGCTGATTGCAATTTGTTTGTTTTGTAGAAAGGTTGTGCTTAATTCTCTGAAGTTAACACAGTATTTCCTCTTGCAGTGGTTTTAGTGGTTTGCAACTTAAGTGGATTTACTTTCAATAAACATTGTAGTTGAAATGTGCAATTACACCTGTCTTGTGTATTTTAAAAACATTTAGTTTTAAAGGTTTGAGACCACTCTTCTATCTCATGTGTTTTTATACATATAAGTGGCATTGCATCTTTTTTAGTATGTGGCAAAGTAGAACTTGGTTTTGTTCTGTGAAGTTTTATTTGCATGGCAAGTCTTGGTTTGCTCACGCTGGGAGGCAGTGTTCTGGCTAAAATTGGGCAGTTGTACTGAAACACAAGACTAAATATTCACTCCAGAACTTTATAAACATTCTTCTTATCAAACCGGGGCACAGCAGGTCAGAAATCACTGCAGTGCATGTGATTGGAATTTTTCTTCTTTTACTGTTCTCCTTTGCAGATTCTTCCTTATCAGGAGTGTCCTTCTTTTCCTTTCCTCATTCGTTTTGTTTTTTAGCACAAGCCCCTATATCTTTGCCTTGTCTTGGTTCTAGTTGTCGCTTCAGTGATAGAAGTCACCTTAGATATGTCTCCTTATTTTATTTATTGATAGAGGAAGCTTGTGAGATACTGAGAGATGCCTTATGATGGGTGTGGTGGCAAAACAATTGAGGGAGACCATTCCCAGGCTCCACTGCCCCTGTTAACTTGAGACTTCTGTCTCCATCACTTTCCTTCCTCTGGCAGAAGCCCACTTGCCTGTTGCTCCCCTTTTAGGCATTTTTTTTTTCTTGCTTATTCTGTTTTCACAGCCTCACCTCTCACCGCCTGGGGTTATCTGAGGCAACGTGGGTGTATCCACAGCAAATGATACCTTTTGTTCAGTCTGTGCAAAATTAAGTATTTATAGTAGGCTAGGGATTTACATTTGCTCTTCAACATATCTATTGAGAAATAAATATGTGAGTTCCTCCAGTAAAAACCTTAAGCCCACACCCTTGTTTCAACCCATAATTAATCTCTTTGCTTGTTTTCTTAAATTGCTTGGAGCAAGAACACCTTTATTTGTATTTTGTGCACAGCCAAATAGTGCTACTTAGAGTGAACATTGCACTCCCTTTGCCATCAGCACAAAACACACACTAGCACAAAACTACTTCTTAGGGAGCCTTAGGATCCATATAAATGAGCTCAAGTAGCTACAGAAAGAGTAAGTAGCTTTGAGGAAGGTTTCTGTCTCCTCTCCTGTGAAAAATCAGTGAGAGGAAGGCATGAAGGCTGACAGCCCTAGTGCAGGAGGTGCAGTTGAGATTTGACTCCCTTGTCTCTTATTTTAAATAATCTGTTCATTCCTTGCAAGGAAAAAAACTCTTGTGCTCAAGACATGGACAGAGCTGAAGCAGACCAGTGTCAGCTGAAGTAAAACAGATTGAAATCTGTTTAAATTTGATTGAGTTCTCTGTCTTCATGGTACCTGTGGCAGGTCCTGCTAAATATCCCTAAAGACAGTCATCTGGTTACACTGCCAGTGAGTTAGCACGTCTTATGATAAGCCCTGTAAGAAAGTACAGTAGGGATTCTTAAGTGCTGTTTCATATTCTGATTTATAGGGAGGCTGATGACTTAATCTGGTCAACTTTTTGTGCTAAAAATCAACAGAAAGCTGCCAGCTGTGAGGGATGTCACCGTCAGCAGGCCCGGACCTTGAATTAAATTGCATAAGCTGCTGGCTTTACCCTAAACTGAGACACTGTTAAATATATTAAAACAGACAACATGATTATTGTAGGATTTTGAAAAGAAGCAAAGGCCCGTCTTTGAAATCCAAATGAACATTACAGGAAAAAAGGGATTAGTACGGGGGAAACATTGGGATAAAATGCTTTGCTGTATGCATGTTAGAAGGGCTGGTTTGTCTCCATATGGGGCAGACCACCTGGTGGAACAGGTGATGCTGAATGCTTAAGCCTTTCTAGAATTAGTTTGATAAAGTCTCTCTTACATTGGGAAAGTATCTTGTTGGAAGAGTTTCAGAATTGCTTACAAAATACCAGCATGAGACTGGGCAGTGTATTGGCTTTTGCTTTTGGCTGCTGCATTCCTAGCACAGCCTGGAATTTGTATGTTCAACCTTAAGCTTCTGTTTCACCTGATGCTTTACTTGAAAACGTAGAGTGTGAGAATGGAGAGAGGTTCTGTTGATTTTCTATGGCCTTTCAGGTTGGCTTTGAACTGTTGCAGCACCTAACTTTCCACAGCTGACTGCAAATACGTTTATTCATGTTGCTCAAAGGTGGACACTAAGATCCCACTTCTCCAGTTGGTTCTCATATGGAGAAATCTGTTCATTGGTGGCATTGCTTTGGTAGAAGAAGCAGACCTATGTGTTTCAGCAAGTTCACAGATGTTTGCTTCCCTGGACAGGTATTCAGAATAGTGAGCACTTGCCTGGGCAGCCCTCCGGAGACCTTCTGCTGGGAGTTCCGGGATAAGGAGAAGAACTACCACAAATATGGGCCTGTGACACCACTTCAGTTCTACAATGAGCATGTGAAGCCTTACTTCAACATGGAGGACAAGGTTGGAGATGCTGAAAGGCAGTAGCCTCTCAAGACTCTTTTTTTTTTTTTTTTTTTCCTTTTGCTGTTAAGCCACTTATTTTCCACTGTTGCAAGTGTAGCATCCACCCCTGTAAATGCACCACACGGGATGGGAACCACTCCCACAAGTCAAAGAAAGGCCCTATGTTTATTTTCTCTGGTTTGTGCTCTACCCTCCAATTAGCTGTGATCTTGCATTGCGTTTCCATGATGGTTTTGTAATGATAAAAACACATAATGATCAAATTGGTCATAAAATACTGTGAGATGGTCATTAGAGAGCAGGAATAACACGCAAAGTTGCAATGCCGCAGTTATGAGGTTAGCTTGTTAAACAAAAAAACAAATAAACCTTAAACCTGGTATTTTGGCCAAGCAGCTTGTTTGCTAATGGGCAAACGGCTGGCGGGGACAAAAGCGATTCTCTGAAATACATCTAGATTTGTTTCTCAAAGATTTCAATTAAGTTACACCTTAATTTATGACTCTTTCTTGGCAGATTTGTCTAGTGAACGATCCTCGGCCCCAGAACCCATACAACAGGCTGTACACGGTGGAGTATCTGTCCAACATGGTAGGAGGGAGGAAAACTCTCTACAACAACCAGCCTGTCGATGTCTTGAAAAAATTAGCTGCAGCGTCTATTAAGGATGGGGAGGTTTGTTTGGTTTCTCTTTGTGGATGACATGGTGCAACTCTTATAATGTAAAACTCACTGGGATGTGGCCTAGACACGACTCTTCCTTCTGTTTGTAGGCCGTGTGGTTTGGCTGCGATGTTGCAAAGCACTTCTATGGCAAGCTGGGAATCAATGACATGAATATGTAAGTAGGAAATTAAAACAGAAATCCATTTGGGATACTTGGCCGGGACGTAAGCAGTGCTTTGGCTGCTTAAGAAACTAATTTGTCCATACTTTGGATTGTATTCCCAAAAAGGGTATATTTAAGCAATTCAGCAGCAGCAGAAATGTGTTTTGGGTTTTGTTCACTTGTTAGCTAAAATCTTAATCCTTTAAAGATGCACTGCAAGTGATTGTTCAATATTCTTAACTCATTTGGATTGTGATATCTGGTGAGAGAAAGTCCTAAAGGGATCAGTGTTTGCATTTATTCTGACACTAAAAATAGTTGAATTTAGACTCCTGGGATAGTGCAGTCTGCTGATTGTTTGTTTAGTTTACTGGTGGGAATCCTCCCTCCATCCTTTCTGATATTGCTTCTCTGGCTTTCTAATAGATTTAATCATGAGCTGGTGTTTGGGGTCTCTGTCAAGAACATGAACAAAGCGGAACGATTAATCTTTGGAGAATCACTGATGACCCACGCCATGGTCCTGACGGCTGTCACCGGGAAGGTAGAGTTTCCCTCCAGAAGTTCTGATCCTGGCACAGATATATTTGAATATTCCGGCACCTCGTTTGGGCTCTAGGCTCATGGGTGCTGTGTAAGCCGTTCCGCTGGAGTTCAGTGTGTGCCACAAGGACTAGGTTGTCTGTTCTCCCTCTGTTTGTGTCTGAGTGTACAGAACTATAAATATTTAACAAGGAGTGAAAAATTTTGGACAAGTCAAGGGCTTCCGTCCTTCTGCCCACAAACTTTTATTGGTGAAAGGGGAAAGAAAGGCAGCTTCTATTTTTAAGTTACCAGCAAACCTATGTTAGGTGGTTTTTAAATACAGATTCTGATTTATCTTGCTGAGCAAGAAATCTAGGATGATAGCAGGTATTTCCTACTCTCTCCCATTGCATGGGCTAGTCCGGTCTGGTTTACAGCATGTAGCTCTTGTTAAAATGCCAGTAGAAGGCACTTGGACTCAATGGTAACTCCTGCAGCTCACTGGCATGTGACCTCTCTGACCACTTGTAATTAGGGAAGGAAAATGGTGTCCAAAATTAGCTCTGTGGCAGACAGTAGGCTGAGATGAATCCACAACTAAATGTGCTCCTGGCAGGATAACAAAGCACATATGAAGTAAAAAGGACCATGTGAAAATTTACAACTCAGGGTTATCTGCAGTGTTGATGTTTTCCATTTATTTCCAGAAGTTGTCATTATTAAAGTTTCTTTGAAGTGATCTCTTCCTGTCCATCGTGACCTTGGCTTCAGAAATAACAGCTTGTGTATAACTGAAAAACTTTGCTTGAGCTCTGGGGTTTGAGGACTCCAGATGGGACTGCTGAGTCAAGAATTTTTCTGAGCTACTTTTTACAACTCAATATAACTTTTCCTGTTGTGTTCTGAGCTCTTCTTAACACTTCCATTTTGTGTATCACCTTGCATGAACACGTCTTTAAAAAAAATTGCATTGTTTTTCAGTTAGATATTTAAAATTATACTTTTTCTAGTGTTTAAAACCTATTCATCTGTTCACGACTGCGGTGTGTGTACTTGTACTGGTTGTAGCCAGTTACTGACTGCACTTCGTTGGCAGATTTCGTGTTTACGATCAGCATATGATGCTCTCTAAAATCAAAAGGTAGTTTAAAAGAAATTATCCTAGAACAAGTTCAGCATTTAGAGGCTTTTCCACATTCAAAATGGACTAAGTTGTTTCTACTTCTTCTTTGAAAATGTTGTCTTGTATTAAACCTTAACTTAAGCCAAAGGAGCTTTGATAAACCGAGTTGTAAAATGTAATACTTTGGATTTACCTACTTTATGAAAAGGCTTTGAAGATTTAAAAAAATCCTATTACAATTTTACAACATGAAAAATTGATGTGGATTAAATGCACCTTTTGGTTAAAATCTTAATGTACATAAACATGTTTATTCCAGTTTGATAGTGTCAAGGGTTGACTTAGCCTTAGTCTAGTAGCTCTTGAGTGTCTCATTTTAAGGACTGTCTGTATTTTTTAAGTGAGAATCGAAGCAATGCAATAATATCCCACTGAATATTAAAGTGGATTTATGAGGTGTTTTGCAGGTTAGTTTTTTGCATTTAAAAACATTTTAGCAGCAGAAGACTAATTGTTCTTTGGTTCCTCAAAGGACCTGCAGTTTCCTCCCGAGAGGCTGCTTGGAGGAAGCCACACTTCATGCTGTGGCACTGCTGTGTCAGTGCTTTTACGTACTTGATGGATTAGAACCAGACTTCAGATGTGCCCGGTGCAGGCTGCAGAACCCTGCACGCTTCTGGACGTGAAGTCAAATACGCTTCATGCTTGTTGGAAGCTTTGTGTATCTTTCAAAGCACCCGACTGGGAGCTGTACCCTTCAGCTAGATCCAAGTGTTTGCACTTGCTCTTACTGTTCCAAATTACTGTAGCTGCTTCTCTGCCCTTGTTTTTTTTCCTCTGATCCCTCGTTCAGGCAAGGTGTGCATTCTGCATTTCACGTGGCCCCGTGCCCTGAGGGGTGACAGGGGAGGCTGCTTAAATTCTGTCAGTTAAGTCCAAACGTGAATTTAGTTCAATTTAAGGTTTCTAATTTAAATAAATATTTATTGCAGGCCCTCTTTTGACCATATTTCCTCATATTTTATGGAAGTGGGCAGACAGGTATTTTAGAACACTACGTTTCTGCAACTGTTAGCAAGAAACCATTGTCTGAGACTTGCCAATGTCTGTTGGCTTTTGGGAGTGGAGCTCCGTGGTTTGGAAGGGTTGGCTGCTGTAAACTCATGTGGTCCTTCACTGCTGAATAGCCATCGTCTTGTTTTGTCACAGGATGGGCAAGAAGACGCATTTGAAAAATGGAGAGTAGAAAACTCCTGGGGCGAAGACCGTGGCAATAAAGGTAAAGTAATTTAGAGTCATGTGTCCCTTGCTGCAGAACACTTCTCTGCTGAAATAGCAAGAATTCCAGTGGGCATGTAAACTGGTCCCTTAATAAAGGGACAATAGATAGGAAATACCTTGCACTATCAAATAAGATAGGATCACTTCCAAGTGCACTGTATAGAAATGCTTTTTCCTTCTAGTTTGAAAGCAGAAATAGAGACTTCACTGCAATGCTTTTAAGTGCATTAAGGTTTTTGGTAACAGAATTGAGCTTAAATCTGTACGCTACAGCTCTCTCATCTCTGGGACCTCGTGCCAGCGGTGGCTGATGCTACTCAATCTTCCTGAGTCACGTGTGAAACCTAAGTGCTTTATATTTTCTTTTAAAGTACTGTTTATCCATCTCTGCAAGCTTCTACTTACTGATTTTTGTAAGTGAGGAAATGAGGCTGTGGCTGGTTCCAGCTTGTGCTGTGAACAACTGCAATGTAAAGCGTTCTAAGCTCCAAAACCTGTCTGAAAAAGAAAATATATTTTAAAAAACGGTAATTCTGGTAGCTTTTCTGAAGCTGTGCTGAAAATGTGACCTGCGGCATCCTTGCGGTGTTCCTCTCTGGTGAGACAAGCACTAGCAACAACTAAATCTGCAGTGAACATGCAGATTTACATCCACTCGTGCCAGGTTTTCTGCATGGACTTGCTTTCCTGTCCGTGGCTGTTGTTCCTGTAAAAGGATCTGTTTGGGCTGTAGCGGGTGGAGGAGCCAGCCCGTGGGGCACACAGCAGCGGGGACAGTGGTGAGTCACGGCTGAGTGGTGGTTTAGGAAACTGCTTCTCGTTGCTTCCCTGCCCAGCCTGGGCACGACCGGAGGGTGCTTCTCTGCCTGGTCCGGGAGGGCCAGCTCTGACCTGCCCTGACCCTGGGCGGTGGGGCTGATGGGGTGAGAGCATTCCTGCTTTGCTCTGCCAAGGCCTCCCCTCAGTCAGCTTTTCCAAAATGACTGGAGCAGGGTGAAATTGTTACGATATTTGTCACTTCCTATCTGAGCCAGGCGGGATGTGGCCTCAGCCGTGGCATGATAAGCTGGCTCACTGACGGAGGTGCCAAGCCAGACTTCAGTGTGTCCCGGGGCATAACACCATAGTCACCGCTGACCACAGCTTTCTGTTGCGCATTAATCCCAAATGTTGTGCTCACAAGACTTGGTATGGCTGAAATTTCCCATGATGTTTGGGGTTTCTTCTGGGAATAGGCTATTTCCGGAAAACTGTTTTAGGATGTGGTCTTATTCATAAGCTTTTGATATCTTATACATGAACAGCTAACTAGAGCATAGAGCGTTCTTGGCACAGTGTCTTAAATTAAGTTCTGGCCCCTTGGTCTTGCAGTAGTGTCTGTTCTGAGTTAGCTGTATACATCCACAGCAAAGTATTCCAATAAAAATCTTTAGTCTTGACAAAACAATAGAACTATGTTGATGTTCAGCCTTTGAGGCTCATCAATGTGACAGTAGTAAAACATACTTTGGAATGTTGGAATAAGTAAAGAAGCCAAAAAACTTTTCTTGTCTCCAAATGCAAACTAATAACTATTTTGTTAAGCACCGCTTTGTCTAATAGAGCATATAAAATATAAAAACACTTAGTTGTGCTCTTTCTGTCGGAACACTTTGTTTTGAGACGCTCCAGATACTTGATGTTTGAAGTTAGATGCTGCTACTGCTAGAGGAACGCTTCCAGGAAGGAAGTGCCTCACTCAGCTCGCTTTGCAACTGCTCAGCATGGACTTTGGTTGGTGCTCAAACCTTCTGAACGTCATAGGTATCGGTCAGCAGCTTTGATTGTGGTGGCCACGTACGGTCCTTGGCCAAGGTTCAGAGCTGTTCTCGATTAGAACTGGAGAAAGGCTGGGCTCCATTTCAGGATATTGGCAGTCGCTGCCAAAGCACAGCGTGGCAGAGTGAAGCCTGACACTGCTGGCGAGGGTTGTACCTGTTGGGCTGTGACTGAGCAGCGGTGGTTCTGCGCTGGTGTCACTGGGCTGGAGCATCAGTGAACGCTCTGATGGAGCTGCGGGGGCTGTGGTTGATACGTGTAGAGTCACATCTGGTTTTGTGTTCTTCACTTTGAGCATGTAACTCAAAAGCAACCAGAAAAGAAAGAAGTGTAGTACCTCAGGCTTAAATTTAGAAATAACACTAAATTTACCCAGTTACCTAGTATTTTTTGAGTATTACTTTTAACTTGTTTGCTAGCTTTGTAAGCTTAACTTGCTACTTGGTTTGCAGTAATAGTTTATCCTCCTTAGACATTATCTCTTTTCCAAATTAAGCTCTTCTGGAGCCATTTAAGAGGAGTTAGTTGTTCCCTCAAAATACAATAGGACCCCGGAGTGACTTGAATAAACCCTGTGCCCATACCTTGTATGCACGTATTGTATGGATGCCATCTCTGTGACCTTTTCTGGGTGAGTCACTGTCACTTATCTGTTTTGTACTGGTAGAGGCCTCTGGAAAGTCTTGCTCACTGGCTGTATTTTGTTTTGGTCAGGGAGTTGCCTGGAAAAGTGCTTTGAGAGAAAATCCCATCAGAACTAGGAAGCCTGGCTCTATTTCAGGCTGCTTTCTTCAGGGAGGTGAATCCCTGACTTATTGTTCTTAGATATGACCCAGCAACCCACTGTTGAGCTAAAGGCAATTGGACATATCCTTCGGAGCTCGTTCTCAAGCATGAGAAGGGGTGACTTGACAGGGTTTTCTCCCCTTCCTCCTGCCCTGCTTCTTTGCTGTTCAGCATCCAGTGCTGCCTGGTGTAGGAGGGGAAGGAGTTGTAGTCTGTCCTCGCTCTCTTGCTCTGCCACTGAGTCTTTCTGGCACTGATTTATTTATTTTATTTTTCTTTAATCTTATCTGTTACGTATAAGGAATTGGTGCTTGGATAAGTCCAGTGCAGAGAACCAGAATCCACACCAGTAAAGAGGCAGCCAAGAATGATGTTAAACTTGGCACAGCCCAGCTGAGGCCCAGTTGGGTGTGGGGGATACAAGTAAGCCCCAACTCCGTTATTTCTTGGACAGGATGACGAGGGGTACAGCCTGCAACAAAACACCAGAGACTAGATTTTGAGTCATTGAAAACCAACCAAACAAATGACTTGTAGTTGGTAGGAAATTGAAGTGTTTTTTCTCACGGGGTCCCTCTCGCTTTTGAGTTCAGCCTGAGGTGCCAGGGGACACCCCTGTCCCCAGACGTGCATGGTGCAGGGCTGGAAGAATGGTGACTCCTGATTTGGGTTCCGTGGGATGAAGTTATTTCTACGCTCCCTCTCCACAGAGTGGGCAGCACAGAACTGTCGTGGCAGCGCTTGTCCTGGAGAACAGGAAGCCCCGGGAACAGCCTAGTGTTGTCTCTCCTAAATATGTAGCAATGACATTCATATCTGTTGTAAAAGTGTTTCTTAGAATCCCATCTGTTTTTCCTCAAGGAATGAATGCAGCTGCTGACAAACATTGCTTGTTTTTTTGAGGTAAAATAAGTCACTTCCCAGTCAAATATTTCCTTTCTGTGTTTTACTGGCACTTTGTCAGCCAAACAGGCAAATTTAATTATTGTGCGTACTCTTTTGTTCTGGAGACACAGTACATTATTACCTAACTTTGAACCCGGCTTATCCCATCGGATATCTTTTTTTAAAAGCAAGCAAGAGGGGAACACTAAATCACGTTATCACATTGGTTTGATGGGGGTCCATCTGTTTGTTTTGGCATGAGAAGAACTTTCTTGTGGTCCATCTCCAGCTAGAAGTCAGCTCCCTTTTGACTCCTAATCTCTCGCGCTGCCTGGTGCATACATGCTCTTTTGCATTAAGACATTTTAAGGATTTAACTGTAGGCACTTAGTGTCCGTATTCATATATGTTGGTGTACATCATCCCATAAGCACATGACGACAGAAGGGCTCCGTTAATTTATTCTCTGTGTAGAGGAGCTATGGCACAAGCCCAGAGTGGCTTCTGTGAGGTCTTGGGGAAACTTTGCAAGGGCTTTATTTTCAGGTGCCCAAATCCCAGATTATGCAATAACTCGCAGAGTGTTTGTCCTCACCCGACCTCTCCCTGGCTGGCAGCTTCTCAGTTCTGAAGTGCTGAATGTTCAGGTTTTCCTCCCGTTTGGGGAACATGGACCAGCCTCGCACGCAGAGAAGAATGCTTTCATGGGCAGGTGCTGTGTTCTGTTAGAGCAAGAGGATGCTAGTTCCAAGTTCTCCTCCGTATTCTGGTCTTAACACACAAGTGGTTTGAGTAGAAGCAGTAGATTAATTGCCGGAGGTAAAACTCCACGGTGGACCGTGCCCAGAAATGCAATCAACTTTTTTCTGTTTCTTTTTCGCTTGTGCCCGTTGCCTGGGTGGAGTGCAGAGCTCAGGGTTGCCTTAGGCAGGCTCTGAGGTATATGTATTGCTGCGAATAAAGTATGTGTCTCCTTTTAATGAAGGAATTGATAATGGCTTTCATTGTGACACCGGGCACAGGCCTCCTCAGAGAGCGACCTTACTTATTTGCATGTTCTGAAGTTCTGCTTGATGTTTCCTTCTTGTTCAGACACTGCGATCCTAATCAGCGCTGTCAAGCTCTGAGATACAGGATGTCAGCAGCAGAGTTCATTATCCTCTCAGGGTGCAATTACTTGTTGGCTCTTGGGAGTGAGAGGTTTTTGTGTGTCCCAAGAACTCATATCCTGAAGAGAGAATAATCAAGGCAGCTCCCTTGGCAGTGTTTCCAAAATGGCTTCTAGCTCGGATTACAATTGATAGGGTTTTTAATTTATGGCAATTATCTGATCTCTTGCTTTAGAAACAAGATGGTGTAGATAGATGCATTTATTGTCCATATTCTTTGGACATTTTCTTGTTTCATTTGATTGTGTGATGATACTGTATAAGGACATGAGGAACTTTATTACATAAAGCCTCCTCATCTGTCTTATGCTTTCTTTTTCCCGGCTACTCTTATTTTCGGTTCACCTTGAATAGTTTGTTTCCAACGGTAGCTTTCTGCTAAAACCTGCGATACCATAAATGTGAGTTTGTCCCTCCCCGATTCAAGGGCTTTTCATGGAAATTCTCAGCAAGAATTACATTAAGGGAGAAAATTAAGATTTAGTTCAGCCCATGTGTGATTTAGCTGGCTTTGTGTCTGAGGAAAGCAGATGGTTTCCTCTTACTGCAAGAACTGAAACAGCAAGTGTTCTTGCGCCAGAGATGGTTTAGATATCAACCTGGAAAGTTTCCCTTTTCTTAACAAAATCCTGAAAACTTCTAAAGCCAGAGACTCTGATAATTCTACATTCTCCTTTAAATGCCTTTTTTTCTTTCAAGGCATTGTAATTCACTTTAGTATTTGCAATGCCTATTTTAGCAGAGGAAGCGTAGAAGATTCGTATCCTGGGTCTTGTTTTTCCTAGCAGGCTTCTTGCTTGGTCTTTCAGCACACACGAAGCACGCCTGGTTAGCCCACGTGTTAATGTCTTTGACTTTTTCTTTGTCTTGAGAGAGATGAAGGATGTCTAGGTCCCGTTTGTAACGCATCATTCATGGGTGACACCTGTATATGTGACTGTGTCACTGTAATGGTTCTCTGCTGTAACAAACTGTTCTCATCTCCAGGGTACCTGATCATGACCGACGACTGGTTTTCTGAGTACGTGTACGAGGTTGTGGTGGATAAGAAGCACGTACCGGAAGACATCTTGGCAGTGATGCAGCAGGAGCCGATCGTTTTGCCAGCGTGGGACCCCATGGGGGCTTTGGCCAAGTGAACTACAGAGTATTTGCCTCTTAACGGTCAACCAGAAGTAGATGCAATAGAGAATTCCAGTGGTCGGAAGCCATAGCCAAATGATAATGTGACCAAGCCCTCAGCATGGTCCCTATTCTTGAAACATAAGTTAAGGATCTTTGGGAAATAGCGCTTTACTGACTTGACTGAATTAAAGCTCTCAGACAGGCTACTCTGCAAAACTAAAAAGGGAAAAGAAAAAAAAAAAACCACCTCATAATGAAAACATATTACAAATGCTGTCAACGGCAGTTTGATTTTACCTTAAATTTTTAATAGAAATCAGCATAGTAACTTAGTAGAATTATTTTGACCAGTGTTTTCCTAAGAAAAGATGGCCATAAAAGGCCCGTTAGAACTAACAGCTAAGTGATTGTTACAACAAATATGTCAAGAGACTTATAAATTAACCGTCTGTGGTCTGACTTGTACCGTAAAAGAACGCCCCAAATATTTTACATATTTACATTTTTAGTTTTGCTGAAGTCTTGGAGCGGACATAAGAATTGAAACTGCTAAAAATTACCTTTGGAAAATTTTCTTTTCTGGCAGAATTGGGGGTGGGGGGTGGGGAACTGTTTCCTTGAGGTTTCCAGTTTCACTTGTTTTTATTCTTCCATTCTTGAGCTGGATAACCCCTGTCAAGGCCCAGTGCTGTGTCTGTCTGCACAGGAGCGCTATTTTTCACTTATATTAGCAAGAACAACCGTAAGTATGTTCACAGGTGGAGTTAGTGTCATGCTCAACAGAAAAAAAACGACGTTTTAATTGCTGCATTTTATTTGGATGTTTTAAAAAAAAAAAAAAACAAACAAGATGGTGCTATGAAGCTTTTGAATAAACACTTTCTAAAGTGACGGGTACAGTTCTGTTTTCTTTTTTAAATGAGCCTCATGTAACTAATGAAGTGGAAAGATATTGGTGACCTACAAACAAATCCAAGTGAGCCAGAACGTGAACATACCAGGAAAACACGCTGCTTTATGTTCTGAGTAGTCAAAGATGCTCCTCTCTCTGAACAAAGATAAACACAAACATAGTATCTCACGCGCTACAGGCACTCAAATAGTTTGCTGATGAGCACAGAACTAATCCTTCGATTTAAATAGTGCCAAAGTGGGGAGCTGTCTTTGTGTGTACCCTGACAATTCCTGTTCTGCGCTGGGGTTAGCCATAGGCAAAGAGGGTAAACGAGAATAAAGAACCACACACCCACCCCGCCAGCTGCCCTGGGTGGCAGATGGATGTCACAAAAAAAGCGTGTTTGGTGTAGCCATGGTACTCTACGATTTGGTTTGACTTTTCTTCCATTTGGACAACAGAGGTAGAAAGTTATTAAATGCTTATGGAAGTGTATCTTATGCTGGTTGTACACATATGTGTGTATGTACATTCATTAAAAATGCCAAGCTGAATCATGCCTGCACGGTGCCTGCTAAACTGAATCCAGATGAGGGCTTGTCTAGGAGTCACCCGAGATGATTCAACCTGCTGTGAGTACCGTTTCCTGAGGTGGGCTGCCTCTTCACGGGAGACTCTGGCGCAGAACGGCAGCAGGACGTCATTGTTGCTGTCGTTGCTGTCCTCAATGTGTGTTAAGAGTCTGCAACCTTCGCAGTCTTTTGTGCACAGGTAAGAGAGCTCTCCTGGAGCTGCCTGGAACAGGTCTTGGCAGCGCAGTGACACTGCAACTTGATTCCCTTCTAGCAAAATTCAGCTTGTGTTTTCCTGGGCTTGTGTCAAAAGGTTTTCTGTCATCTTGAGACCTGTGAGGGCACGGGAGCAAACGCCTGTTGCTCTGTTTGTCTTGTCTACTCGCTATGGTCACAAGCAATAACATAAAGCTTTACCTCTGCAGTAGACTTTCCTAAGCTAGAAGGCTCCAAGTTCAATGCTCAGGTATTTTTCTGTGTCTTGGGAGGGGTATCTGACTTCTGCCTTCTACAGTGCCGACTGGCAGAGGTGTGTGTCACACGCAGAGATCTCTGTGGAAGTTTGGGTGTACCTTTTAATTACCAGGATATTGTTGAATAGTTCATTTGTCAAACATATTTAAATATCAGGTTATTGTCAAGTGTTTTGCCACCATTTCTGATTTATGCTCTATGCTCATCGCAATGTGATCTATGTCAAACCATCCAAATGTGTATCGTACACGGAGCAGCTCCCGGCCAGGAGTGACTGGATGTGCAAACAGAGCCCGCAGATCCAGTGGGGGCTAAGGGGGAGTGGTGTGGAAAGAAAATCCATAAATGAGTGCTTTAAAGAAGGGAGTTTTGTTCCCGCTTGATCAAAATGTCCTGGGCTTCAACTGCAGCAGATTTGGTGAGATCAGGAAAAGCTTTCTGGCGATAAAAATAGTGAAGAACTGGAATAGGTTGTCTGGTGTGTGATCCTCCGTTGTTGGAGATCTTTAAGAAGAGGTTACAGGAGAACGTGTCCGAAAGGGCGTCGGTAGGGTCGACCTTTCTTCTGGCGAAGGGAGGGACCGGGTGATCTTTTGAAGTCCCTTCTGGCTTTACGGGCCCGATGCGCGGGCTCTGCCTCACGCTGTTACTCGCATCGAGGCGAGTCAACAGCCTCGTACTTGATGCTGAACCCTGGTGGCTCTGAAACGGAGCCAAATCTCTTGGGAAGCTGTATTATGCACAATATTTTGATTATGACTAATGCATGTGGTGTTTTGGGGGCTTTTCTTTTTTCTGAAAAGTCAGTATTTCGGACTTTCAAAATCTTTCTGCTTGTGACACTGCACCAGTTCCTCTCTTTGTGCTGTCTACGCGAGGGGGAGAGCAGCCAAATGGAATTAACTTTTTCTCTGGAGTTTAACTGACTATCGTTGTTTGTTGCCCATGGCAGCACTGATGAGGATTGTTTGACAAATTAAAAAAGGTTTCCAAGCCAGTTTTTGTTAATTTGAGTATTTAAAAGTATTGTCCAGCATGTGCTTATCTCTGGAGCTCTGGCCCCAGGTATTTCCCTGCACAGCTTATACAATAGTATGGGTTTTTCCTTTCCTTCAGAAGGAAAATCCACATGGCTAAAACACATTATAGGAAATGAAGCCAATCTGGCAGAAAGAGCTTTGCCTTTATGCCCAGCAGTTTTAGAAGTTCTTTGTAAGAAGGAACAGGGAAGAGGAGGGAAAAAAATACATAAGTCAAAGCGAGAGCTAAGTTTCTTCTGCTTTGAGGACTCTGGGGGCAGTTGAACAAACTGTTCTAAGGTTTGTGCTCGTGGGACTCCCTAATTCAGGGCTGGCACAATACGGGGTAGGATGTTCTGCTTTGCTGCCTGTGTGACAGCAGCCCATGAAAACCTGTCCTGTGCCGGTGGTAAGAGTCAACGGCTGCGTGTTCCCGCTAAGTAGCCGTCTTTGTTATCCATAAATCAGACTGTCGTAACTTAGGGTGAGTGGGGTTGGTTCTAAACAGCAGTTTGAAACGGGAATAAAATCAGTGTGTGTGAAATGATTTCCCCTCACGGCTCCTCTGTATGCGGTGGTTACCGGATCGCTCTGCCCTTTTGCCCTAAAGGGAAAAAAAAATATCACTAACGTGATCAGCAGCCCTCAGCCGGGGGGTTATAAATCCAGACAGTTGAGCAGACGATTGAGGGGCCACGTGCTCCGTACGGAGGCTTCTGGAGTTCTCAGTGTCCTGCATCCACGGATGGATCCAGAAGACCCTCAGTCTCTGCCCAGGTGTGTGGAATTTAGCCTGAGGTGACAGGGGGGATTAGCAGTCTTGGCCCAGCACCTCTTCAGCAGGATGGTATGGGAGCGTGTAAACGAGGAACAGACTGTGGAACTCCTGTCAGTTCTCAGGAAATGGTTCAGAAACGGTCAAAAATTAAACTCTTTCCAACTGATGGAATGGAAATAATGTGGGAACGAGCCCAGCCTGCTCCAGGTTTAGTCTCTCAAAGACAGCTCTATGCCCTATGAGCTGTAAACCCCGGTTACGAAATTAACATCCAACTAATAAAAAGATGCTTAGGGTAGAATAAAAAATTGAAAAAAACCCCAAACTAATTAATCCCCTCTGTGTTTCAGTGCTGTTTCTTCCTTCAGTTTATATCCTTTGCAGAATCCTTCAAAAGACTTTTGGATTGTTGAAGAACCAGCCAACTAACAGATATAGTTGACTTTTATAACGTTATCTGTCAATATTCTCCACCTGTCAAAGGAACTGTCTTTGAATTATCACGTGAAAACTACATGGGTTTGTTGGCAAACTGGAAATGGAAATTATCATCTCAGATTCAACCAAAAGTCAGACAATAATAACTGCTGCTAACTAAGGAAAGGAAGAGGCAGGAGGAGAGGTTATATGTGGGGGCAGTTTGTAGGTTTTCAGAATCAGATTTCTCCACCCAAATTCTCTCTCGAAACAGTCGTAGTGGAAATAGCAAAGCCTCTCCAAACCCATCTAACTCCCAGATGTACATCCTGGCACAGTCAGCTTACAAAAGAGCAGGGAAGGACAATCAGAATTTCTTTTATCCCAAAGCCAATCTTAATAGTTTCTAAATGTAGTCTGATTCCTAATGAAGCGAAAGATGGGAACAAATAAATATTTTAGTATTTGCTTGTTTTGTGTTATTTGGAAGATTGTTCCTATCCTCTTATTGGCAGTGAATCAGAGACATGCTCGCAGAATTATTAATAATCTCCTCTTAGTACAGCTGGTACTACTGTTATTAGGTAATTTGGTTGATGTTTCCCATTCCTGTGCTGGCGTTGGTAACTGGGATCTGCAGCTGCTTTATCTGTGGAGAAACGTGGAAGTGTTTGAAGTTACATCTTGTGTAAAGTCCATTTTCTCCCTCTTGTTTTTTCACACTTAGATCATTAGGATTTTGCCCACTGACGCACTGAAGTTTTCCTGAAATTCTGGAGCTGCATCAGTCCAGCACCTGAAAGTTTTTCACATCTGAAATAAGTAAGTGTCATAAAGTTGAGGGGTCTGCCTGAAATATCATGTCTGCTATTTATATTATGCTCCAAAGGCTCCAGTCTGTTTGGCAAGAAATTAAAAAAAAAAAATACACCCCATGCTGCTGCAGAAGACATTAATGACAAAAAAAAAAGAAAATCAATGGAACAAAAAGAACAGGATAATTCATGAAAGGTGGTTTTGTGTTCTTAATATGCTGGTTTTCACATTACAGCCTTGTATGCCCTTCAAAATAACTAAACACTGACACTGGGTGCCACTGATGGGAGCAGAAGAAAGCAATTTAACGGTAAGTGTTGACCAAGATGAATGGTATGAAATAGTGTTTCAGAACTTGTTAAAAGGACCTACTCTAAGCAGAGACCAAGATGGAGAAAAACCTCTGACAAAGGTCATGATGTCTCTAAAACTTAAAAAAACCCCAGACCACCCCTATATAGTTATGTAAAGAGCAGAGAGACCCAAAGCAGAGAGAGTGTTGGTTGACTGTCGGCTCAACGTGAGCCAGCAGTGTGCCCAGGTGGCCAAGAAGGCCAACAGCATCCTGGCCTGGATCAGGAACAGTGTGGTGAGTAGGACCCGAGAGGT
>JAOXNO010000007.1:7994298-8043885 GCA_028565335.1 Limnodromus scolopaceus
CAGTTAAATCAACATCCTTTACTGCTTACCTATTTCTGAGTAAGAGGTGTAAAGTCCAGAAGGGCTCAGGTTACTTTTCCATATTGTTACCTTATACTTAACGTGCTCTGTACAAGGGGATGATTGGCTGTGGCCTTTCCTGGGATTTTTACGTTGCCATCAGTGGTGGTAGGACTGTTTTCATCTACATAAGCTCTTTTGGGACATTTGGAAGGTTTCGGACTCCAAAGACATTCAGTTTTTATAGTCTCGCAGGTAAAACAGAAACTCCTGTTCTTTGCTGTAGTATTTTTCTCTGAAAGTCTGAAGATGTTTCGGTCTTTGCGGATGATTAACTAATGGTAGCAAAGTACTGCTCTTGTAAGGATTCAGCATTGATGATGCACTGCTTGCTGTGTGATGAAAAGAACATTATCTGGGGAAAGGCAGGATGTAAGCCTGAAGAACTAGAGATTTCCGAAAGTTATAAACAACACCTTCAAGAGACTTTTATCTCAAGAACATCCTCCTGATTGCTCTGCAGCTCGATAACTTTCCTTCTCTTTCTGCTTGCACTGATAAATGTTTAGGAAGAGGTTTAACAAGCTGTCTTTGCACAAGGCTAGAAGATGGGAAAAACTTGAGTTTTAAAATTCTAGCGATGAGCAAAACTGCTTCAGTTTTTCCAACAGTTAACAGTGAAATAATGCTTAGTCTTCTGCTGGGATGTGACAATGGTATTTACTGTGGTAAAATGCTTTGAAAAGGAGAAATTCCATGTAGCTATAATAACGTAACATGTGGTGCCATCATGTAGATTGTGTAACACTTTACTAGCTGTAAAGCAAGGTTAATGCCCCAGGGGCTTTACAGCACAGAAGAGCAGCTCCTATTTCAAGATTTTGTTGAGTGAAGGCAGCTGGGGATTTACATTACCTGAGCGAATGAGCAGAAAACAAAACATGACCGACTGAATCACAATTCTTTTTCTTTCTTTTTGTTCTGAATGAAAAGCTAATGATTTTATACTTTTTCTTTATTTCGGGATGGTTTATATCCTCTGGATTACACGTCTAGCACATATGAAGAGGGCAGATAAAACCAGGGATCCTCCCAGGACCTGTTTTTTTTGCTGGCAGTGGGCAGTAGCAGAGGAGATTTGCCCACTGCCATTCCTGGGGCTGGAACCACAGTGTCAGCAGATCCAAAAAGAATTAAAGATGCTTTTATTTCTCCTAGGAGTTAAATAAAACCGTGGACAAGATTCATCCATTAGACCCACGTGTTAGTTCCTTCTCAAAACAATCAAATTGAAGTTTCCTGATCTTTTCTTCCTTGGTATTAGTGTTAACCGAGCCTCAAAAGTCAGTTGATGCACAACTACTGAGATTTAAATACTTTCCTAAACTTTTGTTTAAGCCTTCTAGGTCTGCTGCTAAACATAGCAGACACTGTGGGATTTCTGAAGAAAGGTGGTCATGAAATATAATTTGTATCTCCATTGTTATCTCATGTTTGTTTAATGAATTCTTTTCCCTTCATACTGGGGGAATCTAGCAATTGCCAGTAAAAGCCACAGGATGAACTTACGAAAATAGAGGCCACGCTAAACTCTGCCCTCATTTTTGCAACCCGGGAGTCCCACAGGCTCCCTGGGTGTGAAACCAGTGTTCAGAGGAGACCATGGTACCAGAAGACAGCAGGACTGTGACTACCTGTGAGTTGTCCAACAACACACAAAGTCCAGCAAATCTGCCCGAGAGGTTCTATGCCAGGTACACCGACTGCTGCTGCAGAAGAGGATTATTGCTTCATTCCTCTCTGCAAAATGCTGAATGGATTGTCTGCAAAATGATTCACACTGCATGCTGTGATGGTTAATTACTTCCAAAAGTATTTTAATCACGGAATCTGTCAGTTGTAACTTGAAAGTTTCCAGCATCCGTAAGCCCTGTAATGGATTTTAAACTATTTTTTATTTCTTAGATGGTGTTTGTGCCTTCAATCTGATGGATTTAAATATGGAAGAGGAATTCTAAAAGTGCTGGGAATACGCCACGAATAAAAGTGGGGGAAGACAAGCCACAGGGGACTGTGCTGCTGTCTGTCTGCAAGTGATCAGAACAAATCTCAGAAAAAATGGAAAAAAAGACAACAAGCAATGAAACTGAGCCACTGACTTCCAAGAAAGATGTCTCAGACTGTAACGAAGGAGAAGACTGTAAAGAGAATGGACTTCTGGTCAGGAACCCTAAATCTGCCCTACGGCTAGTGGAGGATGGCAATAAAGTCCATCCCAGCCCAGGAGATAAAGGGGAGGCAGCTCAGATCTCAAATGGTTATTCAGGGGTCCAGAGCTCTGTTCCCTGCAATGGAATGGGAGAGGTGGAAGATGCCCAAGGCACTGCCCCAGCAGCCACAACCACCACTACAACCACCACGTCCACCACCTGCGGAGCAGAAGGCCAGCAGCAGCTGATGGAGCTGGAAGACAGAGAGACCTGGAGTAAAAAAATTGACTTTCTACTCTCCGTCATTGGATACGCAGTAGATCTGGGAAACGTGTGGAGATTTCCTTATATATGCTATCAAAATGGAGGAGGTCAGTGACTACTTACTTGTGTATGCTGTTCCTTAATGCAACTTCCTTGCTTATAAATAGATGATTTAGTGGCTTATTTTAATATCACATATAATAAATGACCAAGGGGTAATTAATTACTTTTCAAACAGACTGAAATGCCTGAATACTGGGACACGATAATTAGACACACTAAGATGGAAGAAAAAATATTTAGCAAGATCTAAAAAACTAGTCGAATTAGAAGTTGAGAGCCAGTTCGGTGCAGAATCACCACAAAAGACTAAATCCCTGTCCCAAGACATATTTTAAAATATCAGAGAAACCAACATGTCAAAACCAACTCATCAGGAATGCAAAGCCTTAGACTCACTGATGTATCAGCCATAATATAAATCTAGTCAAGGAGATCTTGGAAAGGACTTTGGTCTCCCTGATGAAACAAAGGCATTTTACTGAAGGAATGAATTATTTCATCTGTAGCCCATCTCACAATTGCACCCATTGTAACCAGTACAGTCCTGGTGAATCCTGTGTATCGTTAAAGAAACGTGAGAAGTTTGGCCTGAGCGTTGCTTCTTATCCACACTGCTGAGTAGTTACTCTTAGGAGA
Organism: Limnodromus scolopaceus; assembly: GCA_028565335.1. Lineage (NCBI taxonomy): Eukaryota > Metazoa > Chordata > Aves > Charadriiformes > Scolopacidae > Limnodromus > Limnodromus scolopaceus. The sequence continues at coordinate 7,997,472 of JAOXNO010000007.1, forward strand.
AATCCCATGGTAATCCAGTGTGGCACACTGGCTAGGGAGGGGATGTGCATTTTCCCTGTAGGATAAAAGGAACTGTTGTTTATGGAGTGCTGGTACTGTTGGAAGAGAAGTCCTACGAAGAGTGTTATAACTCTGCTTGCTTTCTTGCAGGAGCATTCCTCATCCCTTACACAATTATGGCCATCTTTGGAGGGATTCCTCTCTTCTATATGGAACTAGCACTAGGACAGTACCACAGAAATGGATGTATTTCAATTTGGAGAAAAATATGTCCTATATTCAAAGGTAAAGAAGGGAAATGAAAAATTACTAGAAATTTTCTGAATAACTGAAAGATTTTCCTAAAAGGTGAAATTTCTAAAAAAAATTATGAAAATCTCATAAAACAAAAGTAAGACTTGATCTACACAAGGTTTTTCTTTTTTACAGAGAAAGCTTTCATAAAACTTTATGTACTCCTACAAATGTATGTGTGTACTCTTGCATACGTGTATGATGTGCAACTCACAAATCAATTAGATAAAGGCCAGTTCACTTTCCCTGACCCAAACCTGAAAATATAAAAAAATTAAACAAAAAATGTAAATAATGAAGTGCAACATTACTGAATTCAAGGCAAAATTAAGGCCAGGAATGAGTAAAGTTCTACTATTTCTATTACAACAATAAATTCAAAGACATGATTCCCCATCTTTGGCCTCGTCTGTCTGTTGCCATCCCATCACAGAGTCTTTCAGAGTAGAAGGACCTGTTCTATACGCTTGTCCCAGTGGTATCGCTTTGGTCTTGTCTTTTTTATTCACTGAGAGTGCAAGATGCCTATTTATATATTCCAGGAGTTTAGGAACAGATTAAAAAAACCCCAAACAACGTATAAGCCTGTTCTGTCTTGATTAAGGATGCTTTTTTGGAATTGTAGCCTGAGTGTTTCCGTAGCCACAAGAAATTCCAGTGTTGTAAACACTTGAGAGGGTGTGTGTGCCTCCTGCAGGGCTGCCTTAGACAGTTACTAATTGTAGTTGATGTGATAACCAATTCCTTCCTAATTTTTTGGCCTTAAACTTACACTCACTTCATGTGATTATTTCCTGCCTTACTAGGAATTGGCTTTGCCATCTGTATAATAGATCTCTATGTAGCCTCCTACTACAACACCATCATGGCTTGGGCCTTTTACTACCTCGTATCCTCCTTCACGGCGGAGCTGCCATGGACCAGCTGCACAAATGCTTGGAACACGGGCAACTGCACTAATTACTTCAGCAAGGACAACGTCAGCTGGTCCCTGCACTCCATCTCTCCTGCAGAAGAATTTTATACGTAAGTGCATGTAAGTGAGGACAGTAATATTAGACAGAATGGTGGAACACGTAGCAAGGTTTTCTTTGGAGGGGGAGCAGGGCTGTTTATTAATAGTACCCTTTTCTGAACTATGCAAATAACTGAATATATGTAGGTGTATGTAAGCTGAGGGTGTATGGGAAGGTACTTTGTATTTTAGATCTCAGATTCCCAATCACTGTTAGCTGTCATCACTTATCTTTTATCATTACCATTATGTACCATTAATACCAAGCTTTTAATTAAAAAAAATAAGTAATTCAAAATAACATGATTCTGAAGGCTACTTATCAAAGACTCAGACCTGTAGTGCTCAGACGACAGTACAGGACTGTTCAAAGCAGTTATTTAAGTATTTATTTTAAAAATATCTATACTGTGTTTTTCTTTCCTCTTTCAGCCGCCAAGTTCTACAGGTGCACAGGTCCAATGGGCTGGATGACCTGGGGGGCATTAGCTGGCAATTGACCCTCTGTTTATTGTTAATCTTCACCATTGTATACTTCAGCATCTGGAAAGGGGTCAAAACATCTGGCAAGGTGAATGCAAAAGCAAGACAAATCAACTTGGTACAGTATAGTCCAGCAGCAGCTCTAAAGGAGCCCATTAACTTGACAGAGAATTATCTCAGGCTTTGTTTGTGACAGGGATTATAGGCTCATGTATTTGGGAAGCACTTACTGCAGAGTGACTGCTACTGTTACCCAAGTAATATATAACAACAGTAAGTTATGCCACTGTTCTCTAGACAAGAAACAACCCTGCCAAGAGCAAGCATGCAAGCTGCCTGTTTACAGACCATCTGAGTTCACGTGAAGATGTTGTAAATGCCAAGAGTTATCATTCATTTAACTCATTCTTGTTATCACCTGTTAACTTTCGACCCATGGCAAATGCTATCTATCTTGGTGTTTTCCCTCACAGGTGGTGTGGGTGACTGCCACATTCCCTTACATCATACTCTTCATCCTGCTAGTGAGAGGTGCAACTTTGCCTGGCGCCTGGAGAGGTGTCCTCTACTACTTGAAACCTGACTGGCAGAAACTCCTGGCCACTGAGGTAAGAAACGTTATAAAAGGGTGGACATTTGCTTTTAGCCTATCAGCATGTGTATCAGCATGTATATGCTCCAGTATCTATTTTCAGCACAGAGCATGATTAAACAGATGTATTAGCATGGACTTAAAAGCCTGACTTCATGCTCTTGTTTAAACAGTCGTGCTATTTTTTCCATAACTATTAAGATTTTTTTAAAGATTAAAGTCCACCATCAATTTAGTTTGAACTAACAGATGGGTTCCCATACAGTGGTTGAATAGAATTAGTGATACGATTAGAAAGAAAACGAGTGATCAATTTTTTTTTGCCAGGAAAACGGTGAACATTGAGTTAGAAGCTACAATTGCTGCTACGCTGCAACAAAATCTCTTACCTATGACAGTGACACTGAGCAAACTAAATTTACTAAGCCCTAACAACTGGTTTAACTGCAGGTTTCTTGGCTGCAAGGGGACCCTTACACACGGGGGCAGGCTTTTCCACAGCCCAACTATGTCCACAGTTGCCCATATTTAAATAGCGCAGGTTACTAGAGCTGAAACTTCTGATCTCCATCCTGTGACAGGCTTTGGCAGATAAACCCAAGGATAGTTTCTGTAGCCACCAACTAAGGGATGGCTCAGGAGTGCATGAAAATGCATGTGGAGAAGGAATAAATCAGTTAAGCCTGCATAAACCAGCAGGATTTGAAAAGAAAGGAGGAATGAGGACAAGACTGAGGTAACCAACAAAGCCCAATGGCTCAGCTCTGAACTCTGTGGATGACAAACAGTCCATCAGGCTCAAGGCTGCACTTACTTCACTGCCTATGAAAGTGTCTAGTGAGGAGGGTGATGGAAAAACCCCAAAGCAATAAATACTACAAATACAAAGATTAAAAATTCTAATGTTTGCAAGTCTGCTGCAGCTCAGCTGATATGGAGAGTTTTGAATTAAGAGGAAATGAAAAGACACCAGTCTCTGATAAAGCAGCATCTCCAATAAGGGACCACATCTTCTGAAAAAAGCAATAAAGGGCATTGATATTGTATTGGATGTATCTGAAGTGAGGACAGCAGATTGCAATCTGCGCGCTGGATGATGACAGAGCTGTCTGTGGATGATATGGGATGGCCTCACACGATGGAAGAGAATATTAGAAATGAGTTGCAATGAACTCCATGTTTCAATCAAAAGAGGATAAATGAATGAGGACTTCCACCTTCAGAAGGAGAACTGATATTGTACTTTAGGAACACTACTCATTAAGGCTGTGGCCACTTTTCAAGTACAACAGGCTTTTCATAACAAGATGATCACACTTGCATCTGTCATGGCTACAAGGCTGAATTGAGTCCTAAGGACCAGAACTGCATCCACACTGTCATGTATTTCCATTAAGTCTAGAAAAAATCTGGGCAGCAATCATCTACTACTTAGCCAGGAGGACACACAGCCAAACATAGGAGTATTCCATAGGGCACGTAGTTTGGAGGAAGATGGGCCAGGTCCACTGCAAGGTCATGGACAGAACGCTCTCTGTATGTAGCAGAAGTTGTGTTAAACTGATCGCAGGCAAATCGCTGAGTTAATCTAAAATGCTGCCAGAACTGAAACTGCCAGTGAGTACTTGCAATCGTGTAAAGAGATACAACAAGCACAGCATAAGCACTAAAATTATAGTGGATAGTTATAACTCTCACAGATCTGAAATAAATATTCCTATTTCAACATGCTCTGTGAACAAAATGTTTGTTAGACCAGGACTAGAATACAGGCAGACTAGTGAAACAGGGTTTTGTACGACTACATGATATTCTGAATATGCTGAACTGATTGAATCTTCATGTAATTTTTTCATGTTCTTCAATATTTTTCAGGTTTGGGTGGATGCAGCAGCTCAGATTTTTTTCTCCCTTGGTCCAGGTTTTGGGGTCCTATTGGCTTATGCCAGCTACAACAAATTCCACAACAACTGCTACCAGTGAGTTCTACCTTATTCTATACATCAAATTGAGTTTAAAGACGTAACTGTGGGTATTTATGAAAAAGAAACACAGTGCTGGTGAAAGGCACTGAATTGCCAGACCTGTGTATGTACAAATCAAACAGAAGAGTAACAGAACAAAAGTCCTTATTGAAAGAACCTGCATCTAAAATGTTTCTTCTCTGTTGTGTCTACCCTAAAGGGAGATATTCTCCACCAGTTACAGCACAGAGTCTAAGATGTAGAAACCTGCCACAACAAAATGGACTAAACCCCTGCCGAACAATCACATTGTAACTATTTAATCTCAGCAGTCAATTTGGAAATTACTTTAAAGTCTTGAGCTGAAAGGCGATATATAGTTATTTCCTTGTTACCTTAAAAAATTCTATTTATAACTTGTAAAATAAATTTCTGAATTCATTACTATTTCTAGAGTAATTCCTGTTTTTTTAAAAACACTAGTATACATTCAGTATTCAACCCAGACTAATGTCACAGCATCTTTGTGAAGAAGTTGAAGAAGAAAAAGTAGTCGTGGGATTGTTTTTTTCTTTCTTTCAAATCTGCTGCTTGTTCTTTTCATTGCGTTACCCTAGTTTTTGGAGGAATCTATCCAGATCAGTAACTCGCTCCATCTGGTAGTAAACTATCCTTTCTAGCAGATGCCGATTCCCTGATATGAGTTAGGTCTTGTGTTGCAGAGATGCTCTGGTTACCAGCACTGTCAACTGTGTGACTAGTTTTGTGTCTGGATTCGTCATTTTCACCGTGCTGGGATACATGGCTGAGATGCGGAACGAAGACGTATCAGAGGTTGCCAAAGATACTGGTAGGCTAACTTTTTGAGCACATCCCTCAAATTGCTTCTAAGATTGAATATATTTGTATATTATCTTCTAGATTGAGAACAGCCCAAATTAGGCAAAATGTTTAGTATATAATTCAGGATACTGACTTTATGATGAGGTAGAAACTGCACACTGCAAAATAGCTTGGAGGGAGCTGTTTTCCCCTGGAAGACAACACAGTGAGTGAAAGAGCTTTTCCTCTTCCTGGCAGCAGAACTGCGCTAACAATTATCCCTAATTCTCCATTCCAATACCAGGACCCAGCCTTCTCTTCATCACGTACGCCGAGGCCATTGCAAACATGCCTGCTTCCACTTTCTTTGCCATCATCTTCTTCCTGATGTTACTGACGCTGGGACTGGACAGCACGGTGAGCAGACAGTGTGCGAGACAGCAGCCCTCCTGGGTATTTGGTGTTACGGCCTTACCCCCACAACCGTTAAAAGAGACAGAATTAGAAATATTGCAGGATTGGCATCTCCATGTGCCTTCTGTAAGACAGCAAATATTATTCAAATTTTGACCTAAATAGGCCTAAATAAAATTAAATTATTTGTCACACTGTGACAATTAGTAACAAACCTGGAAACACAACCAAAGCACTTGATCCTTTAGCTCCTGGTTGAATGCAGCCTTCCAGGCTCCTTCTTGTACTTGTAAACTTAACAAAGCTATTACTAAATTCTGGATATTTTTTTTTTACACTAATTGGATTTAAAAGGTTGGAACTGGAGGCAGCCTCCTCAACAGCACTGCGAAAAGGAGATGCCATGTGATCCTGTTTTTACAGATTGAGAATCAGCTCCTTCCAAGAAGGTTAAACTCAGCTGATTTCACAATCTTGGTTCCACTGACCCACCTACCACGTCTTGGCATCCTCCTGCTTGTAATATAGAACTTCCTCGGGATGAGAGGCACTTCCTACAGATACGTCCCCACCTTATAAAATTTAAAAGTTCTGAAGAAAGACTGTAAACAACAGTCACACCAATTCTACAGGCAGAATAAAGCACCATGTTCAATGATTTACAGCTCCTTTAAACACTGAAACATACCCTGAAGCAGGTAAAACTGCTCTTTATTTTCCAGTGATTTTTCCATGCTTTTCAGTTTGCAGGTCTGGAGGGAGTGATTACTGGAGTGCTGGATGAATTTCCCCACGTCTGGAGCAAACGCAGGGAACTGTTTGTCCTTGGTCTGATCATCGTCTGCTTTCTGGGGTCATTAGCAACCCTGACGTTTGTAAGTATTTTACCCATTCCTCAGCTTTCCTTACTGGCAGTTTCCTCCAAATGACATCTTGGAGAGGGCAGTATTTTTTGAAGAGAATTCCAGGAAATCAGATTAAAGCTCCAGCTTGTTTTCTTTATGCATCAGAAATCTGTATTTGGACTGAATGTGAACAGCATCTCTCACTAGGGAATGTGCTGCAAAATGATCCTATTCCAATTCAGCAAAACTCTAACGTACCACACACCATAAATGATGCAGCAATTGCTCCAGCTGCTCGATCAGTAATCAACCTTCCACATTTTATACATGGTTTATTTGCTCTCAAAAGTGCCAAGTTTTAAAATAATATTAATTGTATTTTAATTTTCCCAATGTTTGAAATGCATTTTGAATTAAAACAAGAATGATCAAAAATTATCTGCTAGAAAATGGTGTAATTGACTGTTGCTGCTCTCCAAAAATTTCTAGCAATGAATTTCCTGGATCTTCCTCATCGAATCAGGCCAGAAATCATAATTAGTCACAGCAAATAGTCCCTGTGGGGCTTGTGGGATTTCATTTTCATAACAAGCAACATTTTGAATAATGAGTGTAACGATCATAAGGGACAAGTAATAAACACTTGGCTTTCCTGTCACGTTTCACTCCACTTGCTCATTTATTTGCAACCTCCTTCTTATTTAAAGCATTTGCTGTAAAAGGAGACGTAGTTCCTCTCCAAGACACAATGCTCTCTTCCGACATCTGACTCTAGATCCCAAATGGGACGAAAGAAGAGTAGCACCCTATTTCTTTCCTTCTCAGTAACTATGACTCAGGTTGGAGAAAGAAGATGCCACCACAGAAGGCACGCAAAAAGCCATCCCACCAACCCCCTCCAAATCTCAGTTGTTCATTAAAATGCAACCAGAGTTACCAGCAGATTCAGTTTTAGCTTTTCTGCATGGCAGCCTCACTGGTGAAATATCAAAAAAGCAAATCAGTAGCATCCTGAAGGATTTCATTGGCAGAAACTGCCACAAAGTGACAGAAGAAACTGAATGACCAGTCCGTGAATGGTCCAGATGAAGGCAATAACAACCAACAGAATTAGAGGATTTCTGTCACTGGATCTTTGGTTCACTGATAATTTGATCTCCTTTCCAGGGAGGAGCGTATGTGGTAAAGCTGTTTGAAGAATACGCCACCGGTCCAGCTGTCCTAACAGTCGTCTTTCTGGAAGCAGTTGCTGTGGCCTGGTTCTATGGTATGTCTACTGCCACGTTGACAAACAACACTAACCCAAACTCCTGAGCTTCTGCAGCGTGGCATTTCCTCTCTTTCTGCAGACAAGATCACTGATGTCTCCAGAAAAAGTTTATAAAACCTTTTTACAAACTCACTGATTACCAAATCCATGAGAATTATTATTAGTTTGTTCTCTGACAGAGGAACAGTGACATCTGAAAGTAACAAGACCTACAATTCAGAATAATTAAAGATTTAATATAAGAGTTATAGGAACAAAGTGGTCTTTCATGACGATTCTGAATTTATCTGCTGTGCAAACAAAATGCTATGCATCTACTTACGAAAAACTCAGATCTGCTGTCACCACTCTCCTCCCACTTGTCTCCACAGGCATCACCCAGTTTTGCAACGACGTGAAAGAAATGCTGGGCTTTACCCCAGGCTGGTACTGGCGACTTTGCTGGGTAGCAATTAGTCCCATATTCCTTCTGGTGAGTTTTCTTTACAGCTTTCTCTTTCCAGCACAAGAAAATTACCATTGAACAATGCAGTTCCTTAGACTTCTAAAAGGTTAATTACAGAATTTTCTTGTGAAGTTCTTTAGAAACAATTCTTGTTAATCCAAAAAGGCTCAATTAATGAAAAATCCAATACAATGCTGCAAGGTCTTGTTACTAAATCACTACTTTAGGGATTTTTGTAGATGAGTTAAATAAATAAGATGGGGTTCTGAATAACTGCCCTCCTTCCCTCCACTGAACAAAGTTACTTTGGTTTGCTGCTTTATATTTAACTCAGCAAAATAAAGCAATAAAAGATGATGAAACACACTGTTGGGGAGGAAAACCAAGATAAGTAAATATACTGTCTCAGCAACCACTAACAACTTCAGAATATTCCTCTTAAAATTTACAGCAGTTAATTGCAACCTTTATAAATCTATAATTCAGAATTGGAAATAATGTCCCAATGTTTGACTTGGTGGTATTATTGATAACGTTTTAACATAAAGTGTTCATTTCCTGATACAAAATTACTTCATGCTATCTATTATTGTTGGTAGCCTCAGTGGCAGCAGAGCAGGTCAAGACGGAGTTCATGAAGCACAGAAAGTAGATTTAAGACCTACAGAGTGAATTCAAAACACTTGTAATGATCAATGCACGATTAACAGATTTTCATTTTATTACCCCAATAAAAAGAAGGGAAGAAAAGGCTATAAACAAAAGTGTGACATCTCAAGTATTTTTTATACTACTGTCCTCTCTGTGATCCTAAAACAGTAAAATAAACAGAGAGGAACAAGCTCCGGTGATGTGGTTACTGGCAGAGCTACTTGTATTCTCTGTGGAAACTAAACTAAGGAAAGCCCAGAAGGTAATATGTTATTTCTGTACGGAAATTTTGCTGGTAATCCCGATTTTCTGATGATAACTCTGGAAAAAATGGAGCCAACGATCCTTCCAAGAATAGTCATAAATATTATTCCTGTAATATTAAACTAAAATAAATTTTTCAGTCATGAAGGATATGCACGGGAAAATGATGTAACAGCATTAATCAAGCTGATGCCAGAATACTTCATCCAAACTAGTAATAACATTTGTAAAAGCTACTGAAGAACTGAAACCTCTGGAAAAGTATCACAGAAAAGATGTGTAGGAAAAAAGCAACAGTGGAAAAAAATAGAATCTGTATAGCTTATCACAGAGAAAACTAAAAGCTGATGTGATTACTACAGGTAAGTTCTTTAACAGTATTTGAAAGTGTATTAAAAGGGTCTACAACCCAATAAAGACCAGCATAAACCACCACCACAATGGCTGCGAGTTAAATTCAGACAATGCAAAATTGACACTGATCATGATTAAATATGGGACAAGCAGCTAAGGGAAACTGTACCCTCCCCATTTCTGGTGGCTTAAAATGAAGCTGATGCCTTTCTGGAAGGGATGCTTTAGCTGGAATCGAGTTATAGTGCTCAACACAAGGGTAACTGGATAAAATTCTGCACGCTGGTATCAATCAATCTGATTTTGTCCATCTGCCATCTTTTTTTCCTTTAAATGTATAAGTGTTGTCCTGAATTTTCTCTGTAATCCTTCTTAGGCAAGAAACACCACCATGTGTATTTATGGAATAAGCTAACCCATATGAGAATTTTTACTCATTTCCTTTCAGTTACTGGTTGGGCTATAACCCAAAGCATCAGAGCTCTTTTAAAATTCCTGAAGGAAAGCCTGGATATCCAAAAGTGGGTTTGGGGGTTCTTTGGGTTTGTTTTTGTTGTTGTTGTTTTGTTGGTTTTTAAATCCATACTGAAGTTATTTAGGATGTTCTCGGTGTCAACATGTTTAATCTTTTTGAGTCCTGCTGATTTTTTTTTCAGTTCAATGCTACGCTGGGACACACAGTTCTCTACTGTGTGTGCCATCAAAATCCATGTATTCATACTTTCCACTTTTCTTTTTCAGTTTGTCACTTGCAGCTTTCTGTCCAACCCTCCTGAGCTACGGCTTTTTGAATATAATTATCCCTACTGGACCACAGTGGTGGGTTATTGCATAGGAACCTCTTCTGTCATCTGTATTCCAATCTACATGGTTTATCGGTTGATTATCACTCCAGGAACACTTAAGGAGGTATCCACGATGCTCTGTTGATTCTATTTGACTGTTGGGAAGGAGGTGATTCCTAGAAACATTACGTGTATATTTCTCTAGGGTGTGACAACCCAGGACTTGAGGATTATTGCTGTTTTCTTCCTAGCCAGCTGATAGCTAATTGTCTTCTGCACATTCTGAGTAATTAAAAAATCTCCGCACATCTTACTAAAGCCACTGATGTATTCATATAAATCAAGTAATTTTTTTTAAGCTCTGGTGAATTTGAGGCTTTTCCTAGAAATCAGACAAGAGATGGTATCACATGAATGAGGCAGTGAAGGATTGGTTCCCTTGGGTATATCTGTAAGAACAAGTTTCTTTTTCTTTCACATACTTGAGATTTCTCTGCCATAAATCTGTGGCAGCTCGTGATGACATTTTTGGGATTTCTTGCTGGTTCATGTAAATACCAGTTCAGAAAGAGTATGTTCTGTTGGCTCAGGGTATTCAAGTAAACTGCAAAGTCCTAAAGCATTAATATGATGTATGTCAAACTTTGATTCCAATTCTATGTTACAAACAATTAAAAGATAACGCTGTGCACTTCTGTAGCACCTTACATCTTCACAGGGCTGAGCTAACAGAAGCCTGAAACATCCTTGTGTCGTAGTTCAAGAGGTGTAACTCAAACTGAAGTCATATTTTTATTATAAATCTCTTTCCAAATGGCCCTCATGTTATGTATTACCTCTAAAATTAACCAATTTCTAATACTGATTTCTTTCCAACAGCGTATTCTGAAAAGCATTACTCCAGAAACAGCTACAGAAATTCCTTTCGGAGACATCCGCATGAACGCAGTATAAGCTACACCTGCTTCCTGCGGGGAGAGAGGCGGAGCATAAAACGTAACTTTCCCCATACTCTCCCCCCCCTAAAGAACTACGTTTCCAGCCAAGACCCCAAACAGAGGAGTTTTCTGTGAAGGTCGCATCACTGACAAGGGGCATTTGGGAACACGATGCCTCCAGCGCATTTATCGAAGCCAATTCAACGAAATGTACTGTGCACTTCTAACCAGACGGAACCGACTGAGGACTGAGTCGTTCTGGAAACAGGAGGATGTCCGTGTGCATGAGACCACCACTGCTCCCCGCGTGGGCGCTGGGGCTGGCTGGAGGCCTGAGTAAGGCACCCTAGGATGAGTACGGGCGGGTAGGATTAGGTGTAGAACCCCGAGTCTGTGGCAGCGCTCCTGTATCTTCCTCAATGTGATCGTTCGTTCTGGGCAATGTCGTATTCGCTTCTAAGGTTCTAATTGCTTAAACTACATTGAAAAAATACAGAAATATTTCTGATAGCCATACATTACTCAAGTAACACAGGGTTTTATAAGTTAGAAAAAAAGATAGTAAATTCTTCAGTCCCTATGTTTGTAGTGGAGTAGACAGAGGACGAGGAAACAGTCCTGAGCAGCACTATATACAGCTCTGCATTCATTAGCACACACGTTTAGTAGCATTATACTTAATTTCCTGCATTTTGTCAATGGTAACAGTTTCTATTAATTGTTTCTTGCATAACAAATGTTACAAAACCATTTTTTGCAATGCTGTAGGCTTCACTTTTCCTTTAGACCCAATCAATCCACAAAAACCCATCATGGGTTATTTGACAAGCACCCAAGTCGCTAGCACTTACTATACTGTTTTCATAACTAAGCTAGATATTCACAAAATCATTGTCCTGACAGATCTGTCACTTACACCCAAAGAAAATACAGACCAAAAAAGAATTTTTTTTGAGTTCCAATGCCAAAAAGTGGAATCTTAAAGATCTGCTTCTTTGCTTTATTTTTGTTTTTTAGTTCATTTTCACACCTCAAACTTGCTGGAGCCTGTGGCTTTTTCTATTCTTTCCTAGTACAGAAGTAAATTTTAGAATAACCCTTTTGGCTGGCTGACGAGTACACTTAACAAACTATACAAACCTACTTCAAAGATTTATGAGCTCATATTCTAATGTGAACACACTAGAAGAATTCTTTTTTTTTTTTTTAACAAGAATTTGAGCAGAGTTCAGCAGGATTGATTCTCAGCAGAACTATTTATATTAAATTTTGAGGCACTGACATACAAATTAACTCCCATGCACATACTAACCTCTTTATATTATATGCATACACACGCTCTCCAAACGTAACTGCCCTTCAGACTGACTGCTGTTGCCAAGTCAGTTGGAGGACAATAGTTTTGCTGCAGTTACACAGAAGTTTAGATAAACCTAAGTAGTGGTCATTTATGTAAAAACTTACATTTGTATTTTTACCACATAGATTATAACAAAAGTAAAATAAAATACAGGATGAAAATCTCTTTTGTATATCATGGTCTACTTAGGCAATGTACTGCTCAAATTAACAAGGTTGTATCTGCATTCATAGCAGCAGGTGTTAAGAAACCTATTGAAGAGTTTACATTGGTACGAAGAACTTGCCATATTAGAGGAAAGCAGTGATGGTGTGTTTGCCTTTTGAAAACATTTTCATCACTTCTGCTAGGGTTTTTCTCACTGAGGGGTGCAGACACCCCCTGGAGAAAGGCCTCCTCCACTTCAGCTATTGACTTCAGCTCACATAACTTTAGGTCTCAAGTGCAACTTCCAATAAGGAAATAAAGGGACTGTTCTTTCGGAACTACAAACAAAAGACTCCTAAGTTATTTTTAAAAAGGGAATATGTTCTTTCATCACCACCAGAAAAAAAAAAAAAAAATCTGTCTTACTGGACAGTTACTCCTAAAAAGTAGTTTTGTAGCTTAGCCCTTAAGTATATTTGAAAACTACTTCCAAAATTGGCTTCATTGTGAACAAAAGAAGAAGGGCCTGGGATTTCTTTTAATATTGGAAAGCCATTTAGTTATTAAGTCATCAATCAGAAAATTACTGATTTTTTTACAAATAAAATTTTCTGTTACGAACTCATTAATTGCAAAAATGCACATGAAATTTCAATGTAAGATGAATGAAGTACTTACATGTATCCAACATCAAGTGTGGGAAATAAATTAGAAAACCCTACCCAGCTCCTCCATTCTTCAGACTGGTAGTCAACTAATGCTGGGTATTTTTCCTCTAAAACGGATAAGTATTTAAATAGATAAACCTTACATATGGAATTTTTTTCCAGACTCGATACTGCTTCATGCTAGGCTCATTAAAAAAGCAAAACCAAACCAAAAAACCAACTCTCCCCCAAAAGAACCCAAAACTTACAGTTCCAATTTTTCGTCATTTATGTATAACCACTTGCACAAGTCTCTTTATCTGCTGCCTTTTATTAGGAAGGGTGAGGGTGGGGACAGAAATGGTTGAGTTAAATATGAGCACTATCTGTATCAAAGCCAAAGTTTCTCTTTCAGCCATTGCAAACAAACTGAAACTGGGAACATTACTTGTAATAGGACAATTTGCAGAGTAATAATTGCAGGAATCACTGCTATTTAATGTGCAATACTACTGATGAGCAACTTCCCAAGAAACGCCACTGTTTTCTAGTGGATTAAAAGCCAGCCAAGAAGCCCTGATATTAATACAAGCCCTGCAACAGTCACAGCATAAAACAGGGCAAGGTCTCTCAGCTTGAACTTCTCCGTTGAAAAATGAGAATAATGCACTCTGAGTACTGATGGACTGAGAGAGGTGAAAGTTTTTAAAACCACTTGATGCTACAAAAAGCAATGCAGACATGCAAAGACACAGGAAAAATATTTTTAGAAATGGGCAGTCCAGAAGATCATTAGCGACATTAGATCTTCACTCTCTTTTCACCAGGATAATCCAGTCTGAGGTCTTTACGGGAAGAGGGGGCAAGGAAGCCCTTCAGAAGTGGGTTAAAAACGCTTTTCCTGAATAACACAAAGATAAAATACATACATCCATGTTTTTACTCTAGAAAAGCTGAACTTGCAAGGCAGTTTCATTCCCATTTTAACTTTTTTTTTTTTATATGGCATACTGGTTTGAAGTTTTCTAAATGTTCTAATAAGTTCATTTTTTTAGTATCTCTATTTAGCTGAGTGGTTGAAATATTAAGAAATTTATTTCATTTATTTTTATCATTGATTTGTTTTTCTTCCTTTTACATATCCATTTGAAAACATTTAAACACTGTGTACAAAACCTAGTTATATTGATACCAAATGGTCTGCACTGCAATTAAAAGTGTTTTCAGGCAAACAAATTCCTTCTCAGCTCACCTTCCGCTTCTCTCTCACACGAGGATATCCTACCCTCTATTCTGACTGGTGAAAAGGAATTTATGAAGCTGGTACATTAGGACCATGTTTGCCTTTTAAGCAAAGAGGAAAAACTGGAGTTTTAGCTGTACAGAACTAAGTATTCCCTCCAACTTGTACATGATGCACCTGTATTAATTTATGCAGCTGTTTAGTTACAAGTGTTGCAAGCTGATTGTAAGTCATCAGTATGTGCCTTGTACTGTAAACTGTTATTGTAATAAATTTAATATTCATAAACCATCCACAGACGTCTCTTAAGCCTCTCTCTTATGGGAAAAGCAAAGATAAAACTCAGTCCCAGGAAAAAGCAGAGTATCTGGTCCAGTTTACTACACCAGCAAAACCTCTGACAAAAAGCAGAGGATTTCCCTAGTGTTTGAAGCCTGGCCCACTGCTAAATACTCCTTCATTCTATTCTAACTGAAGAACTAACACACATTACATTTGTTTAAACAGAACAGCAAAAACAAACTGATCTGCAATTGGAGTAAGTGCTTAGTTACACTATTAGCTTACATATAAAACTCATTTAATTTCAAGTCTTTGTAAACTGGCAGGCTTGGCATTTAATTTTACTCACATTTTGTCTCATTATGAAGTCTGCTGAACAAAATACTGAAGAAACATCAATCTCTTTTTTTTTTAAAGATTAATTCACCTTATTGTAGCATAGAAGTGATAAATTTCCTACAAAACAAAGTGAAAGAAAACACTGTGAAATAAGTGTTGAAAATGTATTCTAAAAACTATGACCACCATCAGATATTCTGCTTCCCAAGTTATAGTGGGAGACAGCTTTATTCTTGATTATGAACCTTTGAACAGAGAGACTGACAAATCTAAAATATTATGTCCAGTAGAAAAAGCAGATATAACTGTAATACAAGAAAAAAGACTCAAACCTTATTTCACACAAGACGCAGTAAAATAACGCAAGCATTAAAAAAGACCCACACATTATATCCAGTATGTATCTTACACTTTATTTGTTTCTGTACATCAGGTCCCCAAATTCAAAGCCCACACATAAATACAAAATTCGTATGTCAATATGCATTTAGCTTACAAAACACAACACTATGTACAGAAATCTCCTAGATAGTTATTCAGGCTGTTTTTCTTGCTTTTTTCCTACTTTTAGAGGTCTGCTCCTCATTTTTGAGAGCATCAGTGCACAACAATGACTGCTGCTAAGGGCTGAGAACACCTTTGTTTCAGGAGAGCTGTTTCAGCTGGTGAAAGGAGCAGGGGCTGCCAAGGGAACGTACTCTCACATTCTGTTATTTAACACTCCCAGATCTGTCCCAGTATCTTCAGGTACCAAGGATGGGGTACTGAAGGACAGGGTGGGTTGAATCAGCCAAATTTAATATTTCAACTCTGTAAACAGACTAAGGATGTGTATCAACCAATCCATTAATTCCATTTCAAAAGTTGCTCTTCTATTATGGCACACAATTTCTTCTGAAAGCAAGGAATAAATAACTAGGATATGCTTTTACTTCTGTACAAGAGTCCGTGCAGCAATGACTTTTCCTCTTGGTTGAGAGCCCAAGTGTTTTTGTCCACCACAGGGACATTAATCTTCTTCCTTCTCAATGTAAGATTTAGTACTGACACGTGCCATTTGCCTTGCCAAATAGCGGTCCCTTGCTGACATCACTGTCTCTTCATTACTCCGTTTGGCAAATTTGCTCATGCTCTCAGGTGGTTTCTGTGCTTGTTCTTTCTCCTCTTTCTCCCCTTCCTCTCCAGCTTTACGTTTCTGCTCAGATAAAATTCCAGAGCTGGATCTTCCCTTCTCATCCACATCTCTCTCTTTTCCCTTTCTCTCTTTTTCCAGATCGTTCTCTCTATCTTTTTCTAAAGATGTAGGAGAACTTTCCCTCCTCTCTCTGTATCTCTTTTCATCAATACCATATTTCTCTCTCCTCTCCTTCACATGATCTTCCTTTTCTCTGCATTTCTCTCCTCTCTCCTTCTCTCTGTCATTATATCTATCTCTACCATTTCTTATTCTTTCTTTTTCTCGTTCCTTTTCTGAGCCCTTCTCTTCTCTCTCCTTTGCCTTCCTCCATTCTCTGCCATGTCCCTCCCTCTCTTTTCTTTCCTTCCCCCTTTGTTTATCATCTTGCTCTTCCCTCCTTCTGTAGTTATCTTTAGAACTGTGATCCCCGTATCTGTGTCGGTCTTCCTTTTCCCTTTGGTGATCCTTCTCATGGGTCCTACTTCTCTCATAATCTCTTTCCCTGTATTGTTCATCATTTCCCCTTCTGCTTGGTCTGCTCTCTCCCCTCTTTGTAAGATGGTTTGTTTGGGCTTTTGTGCGCAGCTCTTCCTCCACACTGGATGAGCTCGGTGACCTGGAATGCCTCTGGCTCTTGGGAAGTTTAGCCTCCTCTTCACTGCTCACAGAGCTTGCCCTCCTTTTCTTTTTCAAATTTACTTTACTACTTTTGTGTCTCTTATCATCATCACTACTATCAGTTCCTAAGTCGGTATCAGCATCTGGATTATTCTCTTTCTTAACAGAGGGCTCCAGTTTTTGTCCTTCATACGGGCATTTGTTCCTTTGGTTGGATTCATCATAACTGTCAGGTTTTTCTTCCTTTATCCTAGAGGTTTTATGTTAAAAAAGAAAAAACAACATTACACAGCCTGAAATCTCAGACTTTTCTACAAACCGACCTCTGGTCAGGACTTAAGCAAAAGATGCTGCTGAGAAGTCTAAGAAAACAAATCTAACTGTATCTCAGCTTCCAGGAATCCAGTGCAACAGATTTCTATTAAGTCTGTATCTGTATCTGGTTCATTGGTGAATGCAAGCTGATGAGTTTATTGAAAAGAATGACTATGGTTAAGTATCTTTGGCCTCCATCTAAGGAAAAAGACATAGACTTGTATTCTTGTGTAAGCTTTTCAGCAAGCTACACAATTTCTCCTTTGTGTTTATTCCTCAAATAATTATCCATAGAAGCAAGTTGTATGTTTTGTTGACCGAGGTAAGAACATCGCTTCCATTAGTAGTAGTAGTAGATTTTATTAATCCAGTATTTCTGAAGATTCACTCTCGTGACTAGATAGAAATTAGTATCTTTCAACAGCTCACAGATTCTTAAATACATAAAGCTGATCCATGGAGGACCAATTTGGGCAGCAGACAGAAAATTTATGCTTTATCCTTCTTTAACTGATAAAGAAATACGTGTTCACTCACACAAGCCACGTCTCTCTTCTTTTTAATCAAAGCTACAGTAACAGTCTGTGGCAAATTCTTATGAATCAGCACCCACTCTAGTTAGACTGAATGTCTGATGCATGCTTGAAAGTACGGTTAGTTGATGAACAATTAGTAAAAGTTATGCTGAAAAGTTTGATCATTTATTTAGTAATCCAATTAATTAAAACGACAAGTCAAAGGTGGATCACTTTAGGGACAAGCGATGCAAATTCTGAGATCTAAAAATTGAGCTATTCTCTCTGTATATCCTATTGTACCACCATAAGAAAGAATAAAATTAAAATACACACCGGAGCTTATCCGAAAGCCTTAGAGGGAGCACCATCTAAGTACAACTTCTCCCCGTAATTAATTTTATATACAACTCACAAAAGAAACATTTCCTTAATTTGCAAGATTAAGAAACCATCATTTCAAATGATCTATACACAGTATAAAACTACATATTCCCGAAGATGCTCTGAAAGAAGAACTATTAAAGGAAATGGACAACCAAGTGGGCTGACCATTACCGCTTCTGTTTTTATAAGGAGTTGCAAGTGAATAACTTTGATTTAATCAATAAAAAGACACTAAAAAATGCAAAATTCATTTAACCACCTCAGTAGCAATCTTTGTGCACCACTGGACCCAAGCAGGTATCTATCTTTGGTGAAAGCCTAAGATAGGATGTTTTTATACACACACAGGAATAACGCTAATAGTGCAAGTCTCAAATAACAAGTGTGCCCTCAAATTTCCCGTTTTCTGCTTAAATTCAGGAAGCTGTTCTGCTTTTCTTTCAGTCAGTAATTCTTAATTCCCATTTCCTCTATGCTACTTTTCCCAATTTATTTCCAATAAGGTGGTATATCCTTTACTAAAGGTAAAATTGAGAATTCCCTTATTTCAGACAGCTGAATAACTTCACTGTGCTCACATTCTTCATTTAATATAAGAATTTATTTTCTAATAATCCAAGCTGCAGTTTCTTTATGATGGCAAGCATTTAACTAGCGACATCCAGGTTTAAGGCCTATCTCAAGTGAGGTTTAACCTGAATAAATTGTTTCAAAAGACAGTTGTTGCATATATTTATCCGCAGGGCAGAATTTCACCATCTCAACTACATAAATAATTCAGCCTCATATCATTACTTTACTTTGGAATGTGCATATCTTAAGATTTTAAAATATTCCTACTGGATTTCCTACGTATTTGTTTAATTTCCTTTTACCACAGCATCAACACGCAATTAATTTATTTTTTACGAATCTGTAAATGTGGAATAAGTACAAAGTTCAAGACTCACATTCTTCTCATGAAATTCTTATCACAATGTAATTTCCTATGACTTACCTCCATGCTCACCTCCATGCTCATTATTTTACATTTTGTCTCCCTCATGATTCAAAATATGGAACTTAATGGGGATTGCCAAATATTATGTAAACCAAAGTAAATGTAGGATAGAATAATAACAAGCAGTATTACAAGTATGGCTGTCCTCTTGATACTTTTTAGACGGCATCTCTCTCCTGCTTGTTTCTGTCTTATAGTCTATACGACTGATGATTATTAGACATTTTCCAAATAATTCCACTAATCAGCTGTATAAAGTAATCAGCTTACCCTACCAGTGTTTTAGTACTCTCCAATTCTTACAGTTCCAGTGAGTCTGGAATCACAAAAAGCCAGAAGCTCGTTTATATCTGAAAGCCTTCTGGAACTGCATCCTACCTGGCTTCACGGAAGCTGCATTTAGGCGTCTCCTCTTCCCCTACCCTCTGGTTTAAAAGATGTCTGTAAAATCCACTGAGATCCTTCTGTTTGGTCACATCCAGGTATGCTAAGAGAAAGAAAGGAAGGTTGGATTTACTGTGCCACAATCACTCATCAGACACAACTCACAATTGGTAGACACCACCAAGACTGCAATCTCCACCCTGGAGCTTTTCAAGCCCAGAGTGGAAAAAGCTCAGAGCACCCCGATTTGACCTCACAGCAGACCATGCTTTGAGCAGGAGCCTGGACCAGGCCTTCAGAGGCCGATTCCAACCTGGTTTCTCTTATGATCCTATATCCTATTCTTTACACCTGTTCCTGGGACACTATATAGACTCTCTGAAGTAAGGAGTGTAAGCTGTACCCCGCACTAATAAGTCTTCCTTGAACAACTGACCATTCCTCAAAATTTAAAAGTAGCAACCCAAATACTAATGACACACAGAGGAGCTTCCTCTATTCCTCTGTTCCTTTAGTGACACGTACAAAGGAAAATAACAGACACATGGGATCTGATTCAGTATCTGTTATCTGGTCCTTTTGATTTTAATTATCTCAAGCCTCACAGAGGGACCGGATGACAATGTTTAAACCATGTGCAAGACCATACTTCTTTTTAAGGGGAATTATTCCTGTGTGAATCTCACCCTCGAGAGCTGCCTCTCTTCTTTCTCTTTCTTCCTCCTCAGCCCTTTCTTGCAGCTTCTTCTTATAGGCTGAAGTCACGAAGGCCTCTTTGTGAGCAAACTCTCCTCCTTCCATTTCACGCTCTTTCTGAATTTTTCTTTCCATCCTTTTCTCCTGTTCCTTCTTTCTAATCTCAGCTGCTTTGAGGATATTTTGGATGTATCTGGGCTAAAATAGGAGGGAAAAAAGGTGTAACGTTGAGAGATAACAAAGGTGGTTGAGAAAACACAAATTGGGATTGCTGGAGACACTGAAGAAAGTTGATAATGGAAGAAAACTGACAGAAGCTAGTTTAACATATTCTCTCTGTATCTAACTGTTTGATAGCTATTTGAAATAAACTGTCATTCCCTTTTAGATCACTACCACAGCATGCTTCCCAGTAACAAGAGCTTGCTGTAGTCGGTCAAAACATTCAGCCCATCTTTGACTAGGATGATTTTTGCTCTGAGTGAAATGAAATATTTTTTCATTTTTCACCCCCCTGTCTCCTGTCGTGTAATGGCCCTGCGTTCCTATCGCTGTAAAGGAGTGGGAAGCTTCCTCTTATACCCACGTAACCTGACAAGAGCTTTCAAATAAAACAGAGAAAGTGACAATGAAAATATCGCTTGTCAGGATAATTCAGCTACGGTTTGAAACAAGGCATTGGGCTATGGAAATTGGCTCACATTTCACCAATGAAGTTAATTAATTCAGTCTTCTCACAGTCCTCCAGTAAGCACACTAGTAAGTGAGGAGGGACGATTTATGTTTGTTGGCTTAATAATGAAAGTCTTTATTATGAGAAGTAGCATTGTTGTAGGGCCCACTGCCTTTAATCCAGTTATCCCATTGGAACGTTCTCTTCAGAAACATCATAAATTGGGTGGGAAAGTCATAGTCTGCAGCCCTCCAGAATTCCACTGGATCAGGACTCTGAAGTACCTGATGAACTAACAGTTTTGCCAAAACTCTTGCAAATTACTACCTTATGTAACAGGATTTGAGCACAACACCACTTGTATGCCCCATGAGAAAATGCATTTGGCAAAGATTAAAAGTTAAGCAGAGTTATTCCAAGCGTACAGAGGTAAGACAGACAGCATACATTTTCAGGTATCGACCTTTTTGTCATCTTTTCCGGATAACACTCTGGCATTACTTTCTTTCTTCTTCTGCTGCATTTCATCATAAATACTGTCATATTCGTACACTGTAGCATCTTCTTCCAAAGCCTTCTGCATCTCCAATTTAGTCTAAAAGAAAAAAGGGAGAAGATACCAAAAAATGAAGCATGAAATTTTTTTACTATTTTCAAACATTTTATTTCTATATTGTAATTTAAACAGATCTATAGTATAAACCTATCCATTAGAACATTGAGTGTAAAGTGTGTTCTACGAAGTTCTTGAACTGTTCCCCAGGACTGAGACAATGAACAACCAAATCACGACTAGTAACTGCAGTTATAAGAAATACAGGAAGCAAAGCACAAGAGTCAAAACAATACTGGAAACTTCTTAATGAGCAAACTGTTCCATCAAACAACTGTAATTCATTTTTTTAGTAAACAGTAAACAACATTTTGATAAATTTTACTGTCTGTTTTCATCTATAGTTTATCCCCCTTCCCCAAAGCCTCAAATAATAAATATGTACTAATATAATTCAAATATTTCACAGTTCTATCTCCTGTTTGTACAGTCAAATAGGAAGTAAGAGCTGTTAAACTGTTCAGTTTTTAAAAGCCCTATCAGAAAAAACCAACTACATGGGGATCCCTTAAACAGGATCTCCCACAACAGAAGAGGAATGCTGAACAGCAATCATACAAGTTTCTCTCAAGCACATATTACTGTCATAAAACCAGCAATGTGTTAAATGCATGATGCGTAAACATCTTTTCCTTCCAGCTACGTCTTTTATTGGTCTGGAACTTTTTTAAACATAAAATTCGTGTTTCCTCCCTACAATTTATCCCTCAATTACCGCAAAAGGCTCACTGTTGGTATATATTTAAATATTTTAAAACCCAGTACTTTGTAACATTACATTCTACAAATGAAACAAACTGTTTTGAGAAATTCTAAAACCATTGATGCATTGTATGCCACAAAACAAACTTCAACATCTTGTATACTTAAGTGCTTGCACTGAGTAAACAGAAATTTTATTGAGTTTTAAATTATGACCAGCTCTGTGTTAAACCTCACTCATGCAGCTTTCATTGGGCAGTTTTTCAGCTACTCCTGATCATAGCCAGAAGAATTTCAAAAAAGAACAATCTTGCCTAGAAAAGTGAAACAAAATCTTTGCTATAGGAAAGGGTTTGACAATTTCAAGCCAAGTTTTAAATAAAGTCTTGTGCTGAGAAGAGCAATGCACCAAATCATAAAATTATGTGGCATTTTTTAAGGTGTAACACTAACTCTGAAGTTGTACAATTATGTTTCTGCAATTATTTAATAAAAGGGAATGGATGCAATTCCTAATTTGCCATAGGCATGAAGAGTCCTCACCGCATCTTACCTGTTTCATTGCTTGTTTTTTTAATGCTTCTTTCTGAAGACTTTCACCAACAGATGGCTATAAGAAGGAAACATTGGAGATATAAAATTAATTACATTGACACAGCTCATGTTATTTTTCTACCATTCTAATGAATAACCATATAATAGTCTCATTACATAAGTCAGTCTCTCACTTCAACAGTATTTTTCTGTAAGCGAGAAAAACTGTAAGTTCGTTCACAAGCATACAATGAATCAGCCTTTTTATTGAGCAAAATATTTCAGCACCTCACCAAATATATGTTGGGGTTTTTTTATGAAAATGGTGATGAGTTTAAG
This sequence comes from Limnodromus scolopaceus, assembly GCA_028565335.1. Taxonomy (NCBI): domain Eukaryota; kingdom Metazoa; phylum Chordata; class Aves; order Charadriiformes; family Scolopacidae; genus Limnodromus; species Limnodromus scolopaceus. The sequence goes on from JAOXNO010000007.1 coordinate 8,020,579, forward strand.
AACACTATTTCAATGATGAGTGTACCTCAAAAGCTGCATAAAATTTCACGCCACTTCACAAAACAAGCGATCTCTGTCCAAGAAATGCTCAGAGACATAGGAGGTCTATGAAAATTATTCACTTGCAATGCCTTCCTCCATCCACTGCCAAAAAGCTGGTAGAAAAGACAGTCCTATGGCAGCGGTGAGTCTGTTAGTGCAAGAAGCGAGCACATCACAAGCAAAACACCTCGCAATGGACAGCTAAAGCCAGTACTAAAACAAATTCCTAAGAGAAGGATGCTTGTAATACGCCTACTCACTCCCTAACACTGCAACTATTTCAGGTTTTGCCATAGGAAAACACAGAAAACAAACCCCCCAAATAATCAGAAATCGGAATTACACCCTCCTACCAATTTATGTATCAAAACCTTTTTAATGTTTTTGGCAATTATATGGTTGTGAATAAAGAAGAATAAATGTTCTCAATGAGTTATTCAATTGTATTTCTAATACTCTGTGAAATAGATAGGTGCTATTCGGAACATACATACTCTTCTTCCAGCATGCAAATGTCATCAGAGATGTAGCAGTTTTGAGCAGACATTCTTACTGACAATCACATGAAAAAACTGTACTCATAGTAAAAAGCAAGTATTCAAAAGGATTTGGCAAGTTTGATCTGTATCATTAGTTCCTTATTTTTAGAAATAAGAATACTGCTGTCTTGAATAGCATGTATTTCAAACATTAATGTTTAATTTCTCAAGATTAATATGACAGAAAACAGCAATACCAATCTTCCCTAGGAAAAGACATACCCACTACCAGAAACACGTTTTCTAATCATGCTGTCTTTCAAAAAAACCTTTGCATTTAGTTTTGTCTTTTAATTAGTGTTGAACTAAACTGCATTATCTTTTCTCAACCAATAGATAATACTGTTTATTAAACAAATTCACTATAAATGACAGGACTCATATCCTTGTTTATGTAATTAAATATCTCTTAATCTTAAAAAGCAGAAATAGGAAGGAAAAATCCTTTTGCACTTTGGCAGCTTCCCAAGCTTTGCAACTTTGACTAATAGGTGCCCTATATCACATTTTTAAAAAAAAACAAAGAGGTTGTGTAATCAGCTCTTAATAAGAAGTGCAAACCAACTAGCAGGGAGCTTGGCAGCAGGGATTAGGATTTTCCAAAATCAAACAGAATTAGTGCCGTGTAAATTCAAGCAGATCCCCTGAACAAGAAGGCTTTTGATTTCAATTGATGTTTAAAACAAAATATTAACATGCCATGACCCCCTTTTCTTACCCTATTAAAATTTTAACAGATGTCTCAACAAGGAAAAAAAACACAAGTGGTTTTCCACAATTTTCTACATGATAGACTGTAAACAGTCCAAGTATTTTTTCACCGGTTAATTTCAGAAACGAGGAACAAGTTGTGCCGTGAGCAGCAGAATTAATGGAGTTTCATTATATGTGACTTTGTGCCCTCTGTCTCTTTACTTCCCCTATCACCTCCTCAGACACCCTGCCTGCTTGAACTGGCAGCTGGGCAACACTGTGTGACCAAAAGCTTGCCCTGTGCTGAGCAGTCAGTCAACGGCTCCTCCTCAACACAGAGGAAGATTAAACTCACAAATTCTCATCTATGCCTGTCCCTTTACCCAGCTGCCAATTTCTGTGAAGACCAAAGAACGCAGCATCTTTGGCACCTTTGCCACCCAGCAAGGATGGTTAAGATTATTAGAGAATTCTCAAGTCGTATGGGACTAACTAACAGGTACACACAGTGATGACCTGTAAGGGATGTTTTTCTGCTATGCAACCCAGAAATAATAAAAAGATTGCACACTTCTGTGTAGCTTTAAAAAAAAACAAAAACAAACCTTAGAGGTAGTATCTCAGAGGAGTACCAAGTAATTCTAAACTCAGCAAGAGAAGGCGCTAAGGAAACACTGTCAATACCTGGAGATGTACATGTGGTATCACATAACAACATCCACTGAATTGTAGGTAGTCAGACCTTTGCTCGCTTCCCATAAACATGGTAGGACTTACTTTCATAAGTGTATTACAACCAGAAATAAATGAGCCATAGAATATTCAAAATATTGTGTCCTAGTCGACTCCAAGTGAGGGACTGAGAGAAAAGTAAACGGAAACTTGAAAGGACACGTATTCCAACTTTTTCTGGTGCTTTAATCACTACACGCAGACGTAGATAAAATCCATCTCTGCTTTCGAAATGTTACACCTTGTGGTTAAACTACAGTAATAGAGGGAAAGGCTGATGTGCACTTTCATGGAAGAAAACCCCTGTACAACTCAGTCATGCTCCCCTTCAGTTACACTGCAGGTCCCCAGGTAAGGAAGCAGACCACACTTCAGGCTTTAGGAAGCTGATCCTGGCCAACGTTAGCAGTGCTCACAAAGAGCCCACTGTGGTATCAGGGACTACACCCTGAATACTGCAGCTCGCTGATTATTTGGACTAGAATTGGATATAGTCTCTTATTTATTTATGTAGCCGGTTGGCTGGTGGACTGGGGGGAAGCGGATAGCGGATTATCTAGTTTAAAACAATCTGCAAGAATCCTGGCTTCATTCACCTAATATTTACCGCTGGCTTTCAAGAGTGAAGAGCTGATATTGAGGAATATTTAAAATACTGAACTTAATTTTTATGCTATATGCTTTCTTCTAAAAATGCTACAAAGTAGTCAGTATAAACTTCTTAATATAAACTATTCTAAATTGGAACATACACCAGCATTACACAAAAGACCAAGACTTCCTCCTCTTGGGGAAGAAGATGGTTCTCTGCTTGACATATTAAGGGTCACCACTGAAGGTTTCCTCTGTCAGACACTCTCACACTGGTTTTACAGGAAGGTACCTAACCAGTAAGGAATCTCCCCTGCATTATGCCACAAAGCAAGGGCTCAGTAAAAGACAAAACAGATGCTGCAGTTATATTTACAGAATAAGCTTTATTCCACCCAGATATTTGAAACACTGTTTAGAATGTTTTCCTTGTCTGCCTACATGAAATAAACGTGTTGATCTACAAAGATTACATAAACACAAAAGTAATATATAATCCTCGTTATTGTACATACAATTGTAAAGAAGCCCACCTGTGATTTGTTTGTCTAGAGTGGCAGCAAGTTTACAAAAAAGAGACACCTTCCCTAATGGTTTATGGTTGACAATTTCCTGTTGTGCTATGAGCTCTGATAGATGAGAACTTCCCGTCCTTTTGTATTGTTTTTACTTATCAACTGCCCGTTTATTAAAGGCCCTATAAGCTCAGCAATCTGTCTCATGCTTTCTCTGTCCCTGCACTCAAGCTATTCTTCTGAAGCACAAAGCTTATAGTTTAATATTTTCTGCAAAGAGAAAATGCTTTAACCCTATCCTGTGAAACTACATAGAATCCATGCAAATCAAGGAACTTGTAGAAATGAGAAGACTCCACGGTTTACCAGCCCTACGAGACCATGGAAGGTAGCTTGTACACAATGGAAAAAGTTTAAAGAAAAAAAAAGAAAGAAAAAAGAAAAAAGGGAGTAATATAATAAATCACCCCAATCTACTAACATTTCTACTGTCCTCTCCCATTTCTTATCTCATTCAGGTATCTATAAACTTCTTTCAGGTTCTTAAGTGCTTGAGCTGCCTCCCTATTTTTATCCTGCAGCTGAGCACCTCTTCTTAAGATGTTACTTCTTAAGATGTCATCTTTACACTGCTCCTACACAACCAAAGAAGAGACATTCAAACTACTGACCAATGTCGTTGGGTTTGTCTCAGCTATGTTCAAATAATGACAGAGCATGGAAACAATTTACAGCTTTATACAAAAAGCTCCATTCAAAGTTCAAAAGCAAATACCTAAAAAGGCAATTCCACAAACGAGACAACTAAAACAAGTCTTAGTCTGTCACTTAGTATCATTTTCAATGATGAAGCTGGTTTCCTACGAAGTTACAACCTTAAATCTGAAGCTGAGAATGTTTTGTAAAAAATGTCACAACTATTTTAATAGATGCTCTCAAAGCATACGTCAGATGCCCAACTCGTTTTTCCCCACGAACAAGAAGTACAAGACCAACAAATTCTGACAGAATAGCTATTACTAATGGTGTATCTTGTATTAGCTGCTTAGCCTTCCCCTGCCTCCCAAGGAAAAGCATTTGTGGTTACCCCAGGCGTGGCACTTACTGACAGGCAATGTAAGACATCCCTCCAATCCTTTTTTAAAATAAAAAGATGATTCTGCTCTAATATAACCTGTTATGAAAGACCCATGAGGGGGATTTGACCTTTTACACTGCCCTTTTGAATTCTCCCCATGCTGCTCTGCAGCAGACACATAAAATAAATTACCTTTGTTTCAAGTGAAGTACATTTTCAAGGGAAATGAAAAGCTTCAATGACGTCAGGCAGATTATATGTAGTTTGATTTTAATCTCTCATGACAACCACCTATTTTTAACTGGATGTGCAGAAAAATATTTGACCAAACAGCAACTGCAGGATAATTTGGAACTCTAGGTTGTGGCCCATGTGGGTAAGTCTCAGAAAGGCCGAGATGTGACTCTGCTCACTTTGTTCTCCTCACATCAGAGAAGGAATCTCAGATTGTGAGATCTTTGGATTCGTTACACTTTGGTATGAAAACATCTTAAAATATGCTACTTACACTGCCATGCACATGCATTTAGCAGTGATTCATTAAGGCTTGTGCTCATAGAGACCTGCATCACCCAAGTACAGCCTGCACATGGGTAATACTAAATGTATGTGAGACTCAAGCCTTCACAGAGGAAAAATAACAAAATCAAGTCAGGCAACAGATTCATCTCAATTCATACACTATACCAGTGATGGCTACTAGCAGGAGATTAAGAACATGAAACACAAGTCACATACAGAATTAGCTTTCCCTGGCATTCCCTTCTGGCTTCCAGAAACCCAGAGTTTAGGAACTTCCTGAACTGAAGGATGCACCTGGACCATTGTTTGACACCAAGAGCATCCCTTAATTTGACTAATCCATTTCTGAATCCATTTATATTTTTGGCCATGCCACAATATCCTGTGGCAATGAGTTCCACAACTTAATTAGACGACGTGTGCAGAAAAATCTCCAACCTCCTTTTGTTTAGATTAAACCAGTTACTTGGTAATTCCATAATACACCCTACTGCTCATATTACGAGAAGTGGCAAAATGCCTTTACTTTCTCTTGATTTCTCAATGAATTTCTCAATGATTTCTCAATTTCAAGAGAATCTCAATGATTCTCTTGAAAATCATTCTTGATTTTACATACATCCTCTTGAGTTATTCCTCTCCACTTCCTTCTCCTCAGTAATCTGTTTTCTAAGGGCCCATTTAGTCAACTTAGTCTTACTATGCATGAAAACTGCTGCAGAAACTCCGCTCATCGTCAATACTCATCAATCCATCAATCTTTTTTTTCAGTCATACCGTATCCTTTGCAAAGTTGCAAAGTGAACATAAGGATCCGTAACCAAAAGCAAAAATCTGAGACTACAACAGGATATAGTTGCTTGGTTTTAGTTTCTTCCTTTGTGCCTGCTTAAACACTTGATTTACCTTTTAGATGGTCACTGAAAAAAAATCAGCAAATCAAGCTGATACGTTCACAGAACTATCCACACTGACTCCCATGATCTCTCTCCTGAATTTAGTACCGACTGTGGTCTATGTGCAGTTATTTTTTCAGCTACATTTTATATCTTGTAGCAACAAATCAGTTTTGAAAGACTAGTATGGTACAGGATTGTATGCTGGGTAATTCTGATACAATCAAGAAACAGAAATTCTATCTGCTGTACCACAGAGATATTTTCAACTAAATTCCAAAGATAAAATAGAACATGGAACCGTGCACTGGGAATGCTGACAAGCCCCCTCTGAAAACGCAATGCATGAATAAGGGAATAATGTTTTCGGAGAAAATGGATATACCACAAATAACAGTGAGCCAGAATGCAAACATATTTCTAACATACCATAGTTTGTTGCTGTAACATTCACTCTCTAGAACAGGCTTTCCTAGGTGTAACAACCTTCCCCCCAGCTTTTAAAAACAGCAACAACTCCTCATTATGAAGGCAAATAGTTCAGACTTATACTGGCTAGGAGCAACTGTAATCGGCTGGTTACTTCTTCCCAGTCAACACTGTATTTAAAGAAAACTTCCAGCCCAGATGTTCTGTTTCTTATGAACTAAACCAAAGACTATCTTCATCAGCAACTAATATCCATAATGTACTTAGCCACAGCAAAAAAACCTTTCAAATTCCTTCAGCAGGGTACAGGCAAAATCTTAATAATATGCATAGTAACACTTAAAAAAAAAAAGGGAGTAAAAGTTTGGTATCTAATATACAATCACAGACCAAGTCAGGTGTGCAGATTTCCCAGCACAAACTTTATTAGAGTTCAGTTAAAAATACATAATCTCCAGACATTTGAGATGTAGTTCTGACTGATAAGGTAGCAGACAGGAAATGAAACCCCTCCCAAATGCTGCTCCTTATCTTGAAAAGCCCTGAAATTATTATTGAACTAATAAAGTAATTTTGCTTTTTCTAAAAATGATCTTCTTTGATAAAAGCAGTTATGAGATTATTAGTTTTTGTGGGGCATGTACCATACTGATGAGCATGACAACTTTTGAGAGTCTTTATAGCAGACTCTGGTAGCGAATCTGTCAGCCTTTCAGAAAGGGAGGACACTTGATCTGTTAAACTGAAAGTTAGCAGACAGCATTGTACTCTATTCTTCTTAGAATTACTAGCATTCGTTGTTTTGCTTTAATGTTTCAATACTAAAGGAAAATAAGAAATGAAAAAACACAAGGTAGCTCCATACTCAAGAAGGTTCCCAGTCCCACCATGCGATGTTTAATGACAATAAATTAATTCAAGCTCGTTCTTGGGATCTGGAAAATGTGGGGTCAGTCCCTTAATGTAGGGAAAGACACCAAATCCCAAATCGACAGGGAAAGAGCTCCTGCCATTGAGGACAGTGGATCCACTGTCACATTCATTAGCTGTATGTAAGGGAAACCCTCTCCTTAGAGACACAGTGCCAGCCCTGAGCTCAAGTGGAGGGACGCATGTCCTGAGAGCACTGGGGACAGCAGCTGAGTGAGGGAAGAGATGGGATTTAAGACACGTTCCTGTCCCCTGGGTTTCCTGTAAGTCCTACACACTATAAAGCTACCAGCTTTAATTCCCTCAAAAAATCTGGTTTAGAAGTTAGGTTTCTGTAAGTTATCCTAACTGGCCTATGTACCACCCCAGTTCTTGGATGCCCCCCATACTCATAGCTTAACATCCAGAAGTGTAATTGTTATAGTGTACAGCACCCTCTACTGGGGCAGGTAGAAAGCTAATATTTTGAAGGTAATACTGAAAAAAAAATTAAAGGAGACTACAGAAAAGATCACTATCAATATCATGCAATATAGTCATACATCACAGAGTGATCGATAAACTCTGGGACCATAGAAAAACTGTGTATTGTTCAATATGACAAGTATTGTGAGTACTTTTAGAATTACATTAAGTCGGCATTACTGGCCTTTTTTTTTTTTTTGTTTAGAATTTTTGGGTTGTACATCTTTGCTTTTGTTTACAGTGAGTCTGAATATCATACATCAGTTATATCAAATTTGGATTGAATGACCTAAAGGATAAAATACACACAACAACTACACTTTAAAGTTAATATCTGAGGAACGAGTGTTGATTACTACTGTCTTTCTATTTGCAGATATATTTACCAATGGTAAACAACAAATTTCTGTATGAGCTAGATACTGTTAATGCTTGCAAACAGGTCTCTACATGATGAACTTTTGGAAGAGTTGACAGGAAGTAACAAACAATCAAGTCATCACTTCCTTGTGACTTGCACTAAAGAAAACACAGATCATATTTCACACCCAAACTCAAAATGATGGTACATATCTCAGCGACACCACCATAAGCTGATGCAGGCATTAAGGGTTGTAAACAAATAATTTGCAAAAGGTGGGGCAAATTGCAGAAGAAAATTGTTGAACTGACCTCTTCATCAGAGTCCTCTGCAAACACTGAGAGTTTCTTTGAAACAAGATTTTTCTGTGGCAATTTTTTGGGCATAATGAGCCCATACCTAGAGAAAAAAAAAAAAGTTACCTTTAACATTACTTACAACAAAACACATAGCACGTTCCAAAACAAAAACCGTTCCCAATTTTAGAAACAAAAGATCAGCATCAACATAATGTATCAAGTATAGCTCTGTGCACTCAGCCTTGACAGCTCCTCCTATAGCAATTACTGTCTTTTTCTGTGCAAAGTTTCTAGATGCAATAATCTTCCTACATTACGCCATAAATTCCTCTCAACTAGAGTTGTCCAAGTGATTTATTTTTTTCTTTCTCCCTCTGAGAAGTAAGAAATTACTACTACTTAACCTGCAGAGATTTAGTCTTACTCTACACTAGACGCTACCCTGTAACTATGTTTGCTCTGGCAACATAAACCACCAACCCACAAATACAGCTATGGCAAAAGACAAGATTCAGAGTCAGCTTATGCCACGCAGAACTCTTCTGCTGACACTGCCAACCTCTGTGCTCAGAAACACTTCCTACGGTTTTGGTCTTGATCACTAAATCAGGAATTTCTCCCCCACCTGCCTTTCCCTGACTCCATCACCGAGTAAACAGTCCGTCACAGCCCGTAGCGTTGGGCTGGCGAACTCCACGACGCCGTAGGCCACTACATCGTCATTGTGACGAACTATTTGCTTCCGTCTGCTCCGAACCCGCTGCCCAAGAGCCCCGGCTGTGGGGAGCCGAGAGGCCACTGCCGCATCCCGGCCCTGCCCGGGCCGTGTTCGAGGGGGTGATGGCGGCAGACACACAGTGGGTTGTGTGAGAATCTTGAAGAGATTCTACTTCCTAAGACTCAAAATAACCCCCGGCAACACCGTAGCAGCCTCCGATGCCTTCCCACTGCTTCGGGGTTTGTTTATTTTTAATAAACTCAGGGTACAAGGCTGACACGCCGGCCGGAACGAGTGAATCCCCTCCTGCGGCCCGGCCCGGGCGGGGGGTTCTGTCAGAGCTCGCCCCGGCCCGAAGCAGGGCCCCGCCTGCGCCCGCCCTCAACGGCGGCCCCGAAACCCCCCCACCCACCGCGAGCGGGGCTCGGTCGGACCCTCCGCCCCAAGGAGCCCGGCGGCGGCGCGGCGGAGCCCCGCATCCCCAGCTCCACCGTCACTCACTGCTTGCTCAACGCCGCCATCTTGTCCCGGCCGCTGCCGTCGACGCTGCCAGGTAAAGCCGCCGCCGGTTCCGCGGCCGCAGATTCCTCGCGGCCCAGACGACCCACCTCAACCCCTTCACTGCTCGCCCCGGCGGCTCCCTCCGCGCCGCGGTCCCACTCCGTAAGGGAAGAGGAGAGCGGGCGGAGAAGGAGGGAAGTGGGCAACGAGGATTTTTTAGCGGCCCATTGGCGAGTGGCGAAAGTGCCGATAGGGAAAAGGCTCTTGCGGGCAGCTCGCGGCGCCCTGAGGGGAGCCGAGCCCGACCGAGCTGAGCCGAGCGAAACCGAAAGGAGCCGAGCCGAACCGAAAGGAGCCGAGCGGCGGCCAAGGCCTCAGGCGGGCACGGTCCCCGCGGCCACCGGTTGCCAGGGAAGGGGGGTGAGAAGCCACCCTGCCGCCGCCAGCCGTCACCTGCCTGGAGACGTCGCTTGTTGGCCACTAAAGAAAGAAAGAGGAGTTTAATTTCCCAAAATTTTATTAAAAATGTGATTCCGCCAACAGAAACATTATTGGAAAGATGAAATCTTGCCACCAACGGTGCAGCTGGCTGTAATCTCAAGCTGTATCCCAATAAGAAAGCTTTATTTGTTATATTAAAAGTGTGGAGCTTTTCTGCAACACGTTAAGAAAAACTTCACAAAATGCTGATTAACAACCTTAAGTTAAAATTATACTTAAAAAGTAATTTAAGGAGACTTGAGTCTTGAAAATTTTTGCTGCGTCATTGACGAGCATTGTAGCTTGGTGGTCATAAACTCATCCCTGCCTCTCTTTCTCTCATCGGGATTAATTCTAAAAAATTACCTTTACTCAGGCTTTTAAAGTCTGGTAGATATACCAGTGAAATTGTTTCCTTTAATGTTTTTATTGGTTTTTTTCTTAATAATCCCCACCAGACATCCTACCATCTTAACAATAAATACTTAGTAGCTACGCATAAAGAAGAAAAAAGCAACAGTTAATTTAATAAAAGCTGTCAGGTACCAGAATCACAAAGGTTAGATGAACAATTAAGAGATTTAACTGGAGGCACACTAGAACTGGACTCCAAAAGGGGCTAAAATGGAGCTTTTTTACCGTATGGGCTGCTCATGCCCTGGGCTAGTGCCAGGCAGGTGTGCACCCAGTGGCCCAGGAGCCGGGCTGGCCACCAGCCCTGATGTCCCATCTCCGCTCTGCGCTCTCCTGAAACAGAGAAGAAAGGGAACTCCCAAATCAAAGTCCGACCTGTGACCCCGTGTTGCCACCAGACTGAGCAGAGAAGATCACCCCAGCAGTAGAGCCCTCCTTGAGTCCAGAAATTCCACCCTGGAAAATGGTGATGCTTTGAAAAGCAATTATCGTGACAGTGAATGGTCAAGCACAGGAGTTATAATTTCTTTTGTATTGTGGCAGGTCCCCTGTTGTACAAAGTGCTCTGCTATATTGTAATACTAAACATCTGGTAATTAAAAATGTAAAGAGAAAAGTGCTTTTTCCCCAAGATCAGATTTGATTTAAGAGTAATTATCCTTCAAAGCTCTTTTACTAAATGCTATTAAAGGTCGCCACAGAACCATACCATTAAAAGTTCCTCTGTCTATAGTGTAGGTTGTTTTGTGCTCTGTTCTATATTGCAGCACACTTATATGGAACATACGGGCGTTATCTGATGTTCATTTTAAAGGAATTCCTATAATTGTGAGTTATACCTGTGTTCACACCGCTGCTCTGACACTACTCCCTGAGAATAATTTCCACGCCGGGTAACCAACATTTTGTAGCACACCAACAGTTCACCAAAGCTATATTCTTTCTGGTTATATCTGTATCCCTAACTGGAGGAAGTTGGATGCTCTAGGCCTGCTTCATTCTTTCTAGTGAATTAGTTTAATATATATGAGAACACATGAAAAGGAACTGTGACATTAAGTGTTCAGTGTTCATCAGCAGGCAGGGTATGTTGATAAATATCCCCAGCTAAATTAACAAGTCTTGTCCACATTTGATTTTTAACAGACCTCTCAGGCTGGCATTAGATCATCAAGGGACAGATCTCATCAAGAACGAGTAATTTATTTTTCAGAGATATTGCAAATAATAATAGCCTCTTGACTGCTCTGGCACCAAAAAAAGCCCACATTCATCAAAGGAGAGAAAGACAGACTGAAACCCACTCCCGTATATGGCCAGTGACTGTATTAAGTACCTGGCAGATGGTGTTTACAAAGAGGAGGGCTCACACTGTCCGCCCGCAGTCGTGTTGCTGTTTGGAACTGGGTCAGTCCCTTGGGCAGGGCAGGGTGGTCTGAGGAAGATTTACTTGCCAAAAGAACCATCATTCTCAATATGTCTTTACATATTACTTGCCAAAAGAACCATCATTCTTAATAAGTTTATCTGGGAGTTACAATGAGCTCACTTGTTCTGGTCGGTTTCAAAGCTGATCTGCTCCCTTTTCCTTAAGGCAGTGAAATTTGATTCTAAATTTAACAGGATGACTTTTATTGACCAAAAAAGACTGCAGATATTTAGGAACCCCTATCTATTGTTTAATCTGTTGTGATTCGAAGTTAATTTCTGAAGTAAGGACCTTAAAAGCACTCAGCTGAAAGTTGCCGCTGCCAGTGTTTCATTACTGAGCCATGTCTGGTAATCTCACAATTAGTTGATGGGATTTACCTGTGATGCAGCCCAGCAGCAGCTCTGCTTGAACTTGCACAGACGCAGCAGTTGGATCAAAGCAATAAATCTCCTGAATCAAATTGTCATCAAGTTTCTGCAATGCAGAGAACAAAAAGAGTCAGGTGGCAGTGAAGAACTTAAGAGAGGGGTTACAGAATTAAAGATGACAAAGTCAAGCATATAGGAAATGTGTAAGTAAGGAATTATTTCACTGCTAATTCACCCTTGGCAAGTTCCATTGTATCTTCTTGGGAGAAGAAGAAGAGAAAACAAAATCTCAACATTTTGAAGCCTCACCAGTTTACAGTGACTCCAGTTCTCAGTCTCCTCTGAGCCCTTCCAATTTGGATGGAGAAGCAACAGCACAGCCTTAACTATGTTATGTACCAGAGCTGGAGGTTCTACAGAGCTCTTTATTTCAACAAAGCTCTCAGCATCAAGTTTCCGGATGCACTCGCGCAGGTCCTGCAGCAGGAACTGGTGGAACAGAATCCCTGCATGTCTTGAATTTGCCCCATGTTCTGCCTCTGGAATCGAAAGCAAACTTTTCAAGAAGTTTCTCAGAAACATCTGCTACACGAGACTTATTCACTAAAAGGCTCTGCCCTCTTTATGATTAACTCTTTGTCTCCTTGACTGAGGGATTGGTTTGTATACAGCCCAAGTATCCTATGAAACTTCTAAAAATGGGTATGTGCTTGAGGAGGAGACAAAACTTGCCTCAGGGGCAAGCAGAGGTCCATGAAGGATTCAGGCATGCAGGTAATTTTGGAACTGTGACATTCAAATTCTTTTGATCTTAGTTGGGGCAGGTCTGAGGAGGACATGCTAGATCTTTGAAGGCAACAAAGTACCTTGCTTCACACCTTTGATTACAGTGGGACTCGGGCACAAAAAATCCTGTGAACTAGAGCCAAAATCTAAACATTTTGTTTAACTTAGGTTTGCTCAGGAGTAGTCCACATGTACCAAAGATTTGTACTTGTCTTTCCATATTTGTAGGAATTATATTTTAGATGTGGTTTTACTGAGATTCAGCCCTAAAAAATCCATTTTGGCTCTGTATGCACAATACCCAGTACATTGGTTGGTTCTGTTTCCTCTGAAGACATCTTCAGTATCTCAGAGCAGGCAGCTTGGGCCACCTTCAGCATTTTCTGCAGGTCTTTGTGTTCATGAGGTGGTAATTTCTGGTGGTGTCCGATGCTGATATCAAATAACCCAAAAGCTCGTCCTGAGAGGTCACGGAGAGGTACCACAATGTGGTATTCTCTGCAGACAGAAGTGCAAATGACCACTGAACTGTCTGTGCATTTGAACAGGTAATCTCTGAAACGAGAGTAAAGAGAGGAAAATGTAACAGGCTTTAGCATTCTGGTTTCTTTTGGTAATTTGTTCAGCATATTTTAGTAAGATGCTGTTCATCTCTTGTTGTTAAAACAAAGGTATTACCTTACTAAATCATTGTTTATTTCCTTGAACTGAAATATGCACAGCTTGATGTATCATTCAAGCCATACATAACAAGGAGAAAGTAGCACTGTGAAACACAATATTGCTTAGCCAAGACGATTGCTGAAAATCATGAGAATTTAACAAACCTTACTTTAAAGACAGTTTCCTGTTTATAACTGTGTTGACATTTGTTCTATAGAGTTTTATAAGAAGTAAAAACATCTGCTGGAACAGCAAATGACTGGTCAACCAACTTTGACAAGGGTGATATGCTTAAAGGACAAGCCTGTGAGGGTCTTGGCAGTGGAAGGAAACAGATAGTTGAAGGAAATGAGACTAATGTGGCCAGGAAAAAAGACAGATTATTCTAAAGAGCAAAATAGTTCATTGTAGGCTCTAATCCTGCAAACCTTTCACAACAGACATAGAGCTTGCTTGGCAGCTCAGCTGGTAAGCATTAAGTTGGAAGTTAAGTTTTTGCAGGTCTAAACTCAAACAGAAAATACTCCTCCCCCCTTCATAATTCAGTATCCCATACACATGCACAAGAAGCCTTGATAGCAAGAGAGATACAGACAGACCCTCTTGCAGGGTTGCATTACTGTGGGCTTTGTGTATCATGGATCAAGCCTGATGCCAACTGGAGTCGAGGACCAGAGGTGACTCATTTGGTTGCAGGTGCTGGAGCCTACCTTAAGAGGTTTTCTTTTCTGAGGAGAAGCTCAGGAGAGCTACGAATTTCTTTTTGTCCTGTATTATCTGTAGTAATCATCTTGCGCAGAGCGTAGTCACATGTCTGCAAGAGAGAAGAGGGAGGTTTAGCTGCATCCAAGAAAAGAACAGCCATTTTAAAGCTTGGAAAGGGAAGAAACTATTTCTTAAAGGAAACTCCTGTGTACATTCAAGTGCAATGGGATGGTTTAAAGTCACTTCTCAACAATACTTGGTTTTATTCCCAGGGTGTATTGCTCAAGATGCATGAAGAATGTGCCCTGGACCTCCCTCAACCAGACTATTTAATCCACCCCCAGGCTCCACACTGAGGAACATCCACAGGCCAAGAAGAGGTTCCCCTTCTTTTTCCCAGTCCTCTTTCTCATGCCATGTTTGTGTCAGTGTGCCTTGACATGTGAAAAGCACAGAGGGGAGCAAGTGACCTGGCTATCAGGCAGCTAACAAGGGAGCAGTGCAGAGCCTGGAATGACAACAGAAAGCTGCCAACATAAACCATGCTTATCAGAGGAAGCAGCTGAATTATGGCTACAGCAGATGTCACGCAGACACAGGATCAGTCCTAAATATTGCATACCCTTTTCATCTCCTTAACTCACTTCTACGTGAATTGACAAGCTTCCCAGGGCCCCAGTGCCTGCTGAACAACTGGAATATGATCTGTGGGGAGGGGGGGGGACTGCCTTTACAAGCTGGCTAATTGGTAGCAGCTACTTCCTGAGCTGTATTTGTGTCTTGGCTGCTGATATTTATTCAGAATAAAGAGCTAATACATTAGCTAGAACATTATATTTTTTTTCTCCTATAAAATGGCATCGTTTTGACATGTGCAGAATCTCCATACATTCTGTAATTCTCCAGCAATCTGCATACCTTGTCTTTTCCAGGCTCCACCAGGTACGTAGTAACAGTGTGGATGCTGGGTGCCCTGGGATACAACCAGTCCAGAGCAGTAACAGTCATTTGTAGAACATTTTTCAATGTGCGGATATGGTGGTAGGCTTTGCTGAAGGCATGAGAAACACCCTGCGAAAGCAGAATCCTCCAAATGAGCCAGACGGTTGTGTATGATTTGGGGGAAAAAGCTGGGGGAACGTTCATGGAGCAAAATGAAGCAAAATGGTTGTAACAAGTTACTTTAATAGGAACTTGTAAAGCTGAAAAGTGACTGTGAAATGTCCCGTATCAAATAATGCTCTAAAACTCCAGCGTACCCAGGTGACAGCGAAGTTCTAAACTAGACAAAGTTGTTGTTGAGTGGAGAGACCGAATTGACTGGTAACGTTGGTTTACTGCGCTCCCTGCTGCCCGCACACTGCAGCCACAGTGAGGCCGACTCTGAAGAGCATCCCAAAGAAATCCGAACTGCTGTTGCTTATAATTAGTCCACCATGTAAAAAGTAACATTTTGTGTCGCTTTATGGAAACATACACAAATACGAGGGGCAGAGCTTCAGGAAATAGAAACTACTATCTTTGGGCTTTGCACAAAAGTGCAATTAATTTACGAGTCAGGAGAAGCTTAAATAAATTATTGATGAAGTGATACCTGGTAATCAATTACAGATAACATGCTAGTCAGTATGATACTGATAAGGTGTTCTGTTCGCACCACTTTCACCATATACTGTAAAAAGAGGCCCACAGTTCTTGTCTTAGTTGCACATCTTATTTTTACTTAGAACAAAGATGTAAAATTCAGGTGGTCCCTACACAGCTTTTTGAAGAGCGGTCTAACAAACTGCTTTCTGATGGTGCCCACCTGATAGAAACTGATCTCATGGGTCAGAAAGATGGTTTTCTCACACTGGTCCCGAAGAGTGTCAACTCCTAGAATGCCAAAGACTCTCCAGCGAGCATCGTGCAATGGCAGTACCAGGAGTGAACCTTTTCTCTCCTCCACTGGGCGGTCATCATTCCAGAAGTGGATATTTCCATGGAGCTGAACTCTTGGAACATGGATTGGCTTTCCTTCTTCAACAGCTGTGAAGCTGAACAATAAACTTATGCAGAGGTTTGTTCAGAATAGCAGAAAACCTTTAACAAAGCAATAAATACTACAGCTTTGATCTCTCCCAGCTTTTGGGCATCAGAGAAGGAAAAGTGTTAGCTCTGTACTCTGACCACACCCAGAAATACCACATTTACCACTTGCATCCCAAAATCAGTGGTAATAAATAAGACACTTTTCATCCTCAGGTCATTTTAAAAATATCAACAAATGAATGTAATGCAAGGGAATACAGAAGCGAGCAGCAGCTACGTTTAATAGGTTACAAGAAGCAATATTTAAAGAAAGAGACAAGTATGTCTAGCTTCTGGGAACAAGAAGTAAAGAGGCATGAAAGCTGTTTATAGCATAAACACTAGGGAAGGAAAGGCATTGTTCTCAAAAATATCCTGTGGATGTAAACTGGTGTAAGGGAATTAATTTTTAAAGAAGAAAATGTAGGCCCAATATAATAGATTTTTGCTAAAGGATGAGATTTATTAGACTGTGAGCTAATGTCCCCAAGGAAAGGAGTGAAATCCCAAACAGAGCAGTTCTAAGTAGGCCATGCAAAGCATCAGGGCTTGTATACGATAATCAATCACTCCACAACAGTCCCTAAGGAGATTTCCTCTCTGGAGTATTCTATCAACCTCTGTTTCCAGTACGCCCCAAACACCGCCTGGTACCCCTACATTCCAAATGTTTTTGAGAAAAAGGAACAGTTATTTACATCTTTTCTTACCTTACTCCTTTCATGTCTCTGTAAAGTATCTTGTTTAGAACATATGGAGCATCATCTGCGGTACATGCCACATAGCGTAGGAGAATCTGTCCCCGCTCTGGTGAGAGCTGGTTCTCTTCCAAAAGGGCAATATATGCACTGATCTTCTTGTTATCCCCATGGGCTTCTGCATCCTAGCAACCAAATGTTTCCCATTACATTATGTACATTAGCCATTGGCCATTACACTTATTTCATGTACTTAGCACTTGTCTCATTTTTGCTGAGGTGCTGTTCTGGGTCACTGATTTTGTATGTCATGCACCAACTGCATGACATGCGTCTGTGCTGTGATCGTGTCTGACCGGTACGCTCTGTTACAAGCCAAAACACTTGGTATTTTGATTGGCAAGGAAAACGGGTTTCTTTTTTCCTGCTGCTAATGCGGAGCAGTTCATATAAAAATAATCCCTAATTATAACCTGTGCCTAAGAAAAACTCCTTTTCCGATAGGACATTCCTTTGGAACAATCAGACAAACAAGTGCTAGAGTTGCTATTACAAATCTAGACAATGTTGTAAGAACACTTCAGCTACCATGAGAGAAGTTTTGCTTTGAGGGGGCTTTAATGGTGAAGACAAACATGTCACTTCCAGCTGCAAGTTAAAAATGAAACTATTTCCAGTAGAAATCAATCATCTTTGTCCCAAACTGAGTCTGGCATGTTTCATTTCAGAACTAGAAAACTAGAACTATGGATTTCCAGATTTGATCTGAGTCAGAGCTTCAAAAAGTGAGACGTAAGTATCCATGAGATGCATCCTGGATTGGCAGAGCATGGTCAAGAATTCCTGTATGGCACATCTGACCTGTGACTCTTTCTGTGCGTAACCATGGACTCTCCCAAGCACCAGCTAGGTGCAGAAAGGCACAAACCTCCCGTGCTATCTGTGAGTTCCACTCAAACGCGTCAAGTTTTGAAGTCAGTGTCACAATCTCAACGCAAATGATTCTTGTGCTCCCTGGGCTCCGTACCTGGGAGAGGGCCTTAAACACTGCTTTGTAAAGCCCTTCCACGCTTGCTCCGCTGGTCTCAGCTGCTTGCTGGATATTGTGCAGCCATTTCCTCCTGGTTAAGCTTCGCAAACACTCCGTGCCACTTCGTTCTACGCTTGTGGTCAGAAATTCCACCAAGTTATCAATAGCTTCATCCTCATCGCCAGCAAACTCAGAAGCAACTAACTCAAGGAAAGTCTGGAATGCCTTTGGGGACAGCTTCTTCACTCTGCTGAGCTGTAGGTAACGGGAGCAAAGGTGTTGCTTTGCTAGTAGAAGAAACAGAAAATAAGATAGGGACAGTCTATTTGGATAAAATCTTTTACTTTTCTTGTGCAAAATATGAATCAAGCCCTAAACTGGACGCTCCAGTCCATCATTCTGGGTTTCTTCCAGCTGCTTCCTAAATGTAAATTGTCATCCTGACAGGTAATCTCCAGCTTCAAGATTGGACACACCTTTTCCTCTAGATGCCTACTTTCTCACCTGGCTCAGAAAGAAACCCACACGGCATTCCTCCTGTGCCCCTTTCATACCTCACCTCTGCAACATACCTGAAACATAAAGGTCAACGGGAAATAGGAAAGCTACTTGGAGTTGTCAAAAATCATAGATATCTTCACATCAGAACCAAATATGGACACTTGAGGCTGGTGGGACTGGGCTGCAGATGGCATTCTGTACACAGTAATAGTAGTTGAGATCTTACAGAAAAACTATTCATCAATCCCATTAAAAATGTGAAGGCCAGAGCCTACAGGTGATTTCACAGATCAGTCATATTTCTGGATTTTCCATTATATATCATACTTGCAGAGATTACATTTTTCTTTTGAGGCCTTCCAAAGTAACTATTTTTCTTAATTATCCTTCTTTAACTGCCTTTGATGAATTATTGAAATAACATTTATATTGTGCTAAATGTCATAAACAAAGAGCAAAGAAGATGAAAGCTGTTGAAGTCATACAGAGGTCAGGACAACAGTGCTCTGGAATCACCTGTACTGCACCAAGGGAGATAGATGTGGAACAAAAGGAGCAAGAGAGCTTTTATAAGAAATACAGGGTTTAGAAGAATAAATTAGTATGAAAAGCATCTAAAACAATTAAGTGCTGCCTGTTAGCTTCCAGGGGAGTGAAGGAATAAAGATCACTGCAAGGAGGCTGCTCCTTCCTGTCTTGCACAAGGCTGGGGAGAGGAGCCATGCCTTGGTCCCCTTTTTCACGGCCCAGAGATTGCAGCTGGGCTGGCCCAAATACGGGCAAATAAGCTGCAGCAGAAAGATCTGGCAGTTTCCATTTGCTTGGAGGATAGGAGAATGAGGAATGCCACAAGGGTCAGACTATGATTCCCAAGAATCACTTTCCTGTATCCACTCATTCTAGTTCACAGACTTCCAATTTGCTCAGAGGTCCTGAAGACAAATGGGATTCATTTTGGATTTGTAATCCTAACAGACTGAGCATGAAAATGTCAATTTACCCCATCGGTGTCTATCCAGATGTTACTGAAAGCAGCAGCCAGTGTGACAGAGCAGCTCGCCCCCTCCGTGCCGGCTCTCCCGGCGGCGCTGGGCTCACGGGGGTGCTCTTGCACAGCCTTTGGAACCGCCGGCAGTGCCTGGCCCTGGAAAGCCGGGGCTCCCCGGGTGCTCTGCCCGAGCTGCGCTCGCCCCATCCTGCTCCTGGCTATGCCTCTCCTCTCCTGAGCACTCCCATGACTAACGCTTCCATCTTTTTTTTTTTTTTCCATGCATCCTGATGTCAAATCCCATTGGACTCCAAGAAGTAAAGAAAGAGAGCTGTATGTCAAGCCGCTTCCGACTAGTAAAGATACATAGGTAGAAGTGTGACTTTACTGTTAAGCAGGGAGTGTTTTGTGATCGATACATACATTGGCCTATAAGGAACAGTGTAATAGAAAATGTTTTGATTAATGACGCACAGGAACAGGCAGGGATCTGCCCTGGTTGCCTCCCAGTGCACCCTTCCAACCCTAACGATTCTATGATTCTATGTTTATGGGATCTGAGAACCTTCTCCTTCCTTCCCCTCCCCCCAGAAGTCAGGGGGCATTTTATCAGTGATTTTAGCTATGGAAGTAGCAAGTACTAACTGGCCCCGATCACTGTGGAGCTGACTGTTAATGCTGTCTTACCCTACTCATCATCTAAAAAACAATTGGTGTTTTTAAATTTAATTTCTGATTTTCTGACAGAACTAGGATGCGGAATTTTTTTATCATATAAAAATACTTGGATTTTCACCTCCGCTGTCTCCTCTCTTTGAAGAAAGAGACAAAGAAAGAAATACACATGAAGTTGAACATGGCATGATCAATGCCTTCATTACTGAGCCACAGCATAATGAATTATTTTCCCCATTGTATCTGTAACATTACGCCTTTCACTTACAAGGAAAATCAAATAATTCTACCCACTTTCCACTTGTGTTTTCATCCAGGAGTAGTGCAATGTCCCTGAACCCTTCCCCCAAACCTGCAATGTCTTTGAGAAATTAGGTTGAAGCTGCTAGAAATAGTTTTATGTTGCTGTAGGTGGTATTGATTTTGCTATGCTATCTTTCTATTTATTTGTCCTTTAGTTTATGAGCCCTTCATGGAAGGGACTATGTCCTTCCATATTTCTGTAGTGTGTTCTGGCATGCTTTGAATACAAGAGAGCTGTAAACTGCTCATTTCTTTCGTGGCTGTCTCCAGCCTGGAGACAATTAACCATAGTATGCCGGTTTGCTCCCCAACCCACCAGCTGCCTCAAGTGAGCTACAGAATAAAGAGATGTTGGTTGTTGCCAAAATGAGCCATTCTCAGTAATATATGGCAGAACAAACAACATGAAGATACATGTGGAGATGAATAAACCAGTCCTCTCCACCCAAGCACACATGCAGACGTGTTCTTAATTGCTAATACAGTATTTCAAAGCACCTAATGCCCACTTGTTAACATGTATGAGGCTGCCAGACAGGTCCACGTGAACATGCAGCACTTCTGCCTGACCCAAGCCTACTCTGTCAAGGACCAAATTTGCTAAGTTTATTTGGAGAAACGAGCCTACAGAGAAGTGAGACTTGAAGTTGCTATCTAATTCGTGAGAGCTGTACAACAGTGTGGTTACTAAAGGCTATTTGAGATCCATAAGGAAAGTTCCTATGAGATATGTTCCTGCAGATAGCACAGTAAAATGTACCTGTTAGAAATTGCTGGATAACACAGACAGGCTAGACTCAAAGCTCAAAACATGTCCTTGGGCTTTATGTGTGTTTTTCACTGCCGTATAGCACCTATATATTGCATGTTACAGCTGAAATAATTTTCAACACGTCACAATATCATGAAAGCATTGGGCTACCTCTGACTGGGAATCTGTTGCAGAGGAGTCTCGCACCGGAGGAGAGGATGGAGCTATGCAGTAACAAGTGAGTCTGGATAACTGTTCCTTTTCATTTTATACATCATACCTTATATGCTTATGACTGCTTGCAAAAACAAAAAATTACTGGTGCTTGCCAACAACTTCATTAGCACTGTCATTGAATGGTTCAACGCCTGCTGCGTTGACATTGTTCTCTCAGAGCAGAGCTGTTTCCTTACCTTTCCTCAAAGCCTCTTTTTCCATCCCTTCCTTGAATGTGCTTAGAACAGCATCCACCTCTTCCAGGTCCAGAAACCCGGATGCATTGTTGTCCCATTTTTCGAAAAGTGCCTCCAGAAGCAGTTTCCGTTGGGCCAAGCGAGAGATATGGTGAATCTACGACAGAGAAACAGCCAGCCTTTGATAATTCCTGGACACTGATGTTCAGTGACTATACAAATATGGAAAATACTGTAAATACACAGCTTAGCCCTGGAGATAAATCATTAAACCTGGGAAATATTTGGAAACACTAAACACAGCCAACAATTCAGTTTTACCAGGCAGAGGGTTATTTCCCAGTGAACACATGAAGCCTGTGCTGGATCCAGGGTGGGATCAACTCAAGCAAGTGCAAGTTTTCCAGAATACAAATGTCTTACCAGCAAGAACTAACCACAGCCAAACACCCAAAGATGTTACAGTTTGTATTTCCATACATTGTTATTTTGCTGGTGCTGCCCTGAAGTGTGTGGGCTCCAAGCAAACACATGCACAAATTGTTCTTTAAACCCAGTCTTTGCACAGCATACAGTGATAAATGGCTGGAGTGGAAACCTCTCAAAGGCCAAAATACTGGCAGTGTGTGGTGTGTTCAGCATGAGGACAGCAGAGCCATCAGATCCAATATCTCATCCAAATTAGGTCAGCAGCACAGAGGGAAACTAGAAAAAGGGCTAAGGAAAATGCAGCTAGAGACGCTACTATGGATAGACCCACCACAAAATATATCTGTACTCTGAAGTGATGTGGGCAGCCTGATGCTGTGCATGAGAATATTGCTGAAGTGGAATGCATTTTTTCAACTCATGACAAGAGGACCTTGTAACAAACACAAAGAAGGATGTGCACATTCACATACAGCCACGCACATAGCAAACCCAAACACACTTGTTTTAAAATCTTCCCCAAAACATCCACAACCTCATATGTACATGCCAGTGCAGTAGGTCAGAGACCAGGTTCTTGGCTATTATAAAGGTGAATAAGCAGAATGGAATGTTTTGAGCTCTCACAGTTAGCTATCAACCTGCTGTCTCACTGAGTCCGGCTCTAGAACAGACAGAAAACAGGATGAGTCTGTCATCACTTCTAGAGCTAAGGGCTAGGGAGGGAGGAGCCATATGAAAACAAAGGGGTAAAAGGTCTCTTGAAGAAATAGAGAATGCCAGGCTGCAAGTGAACAGCTCTGCCAGCATGAGATTAAAAGTTGACTTTTTCAGTGTCTGTAGACACTTGCTTGTTTTCTGTTTGGACATGGGATCCGCAAAACTTATCAATATTTACTTTTTTTAGCTGTTCCATTTTTTCCTCTTCTGTCTGTTTGTATTCTTCTTTGATAAATGCAATAAGCCTCTTCACAGTAGGCAGAGAAATGTCTTCACCAACAAATACCTCCATGAGCTGTACAAACTGTGGCAGGTTGAGGCAGCTTTTATCAAAGGCACTCCTAGTGCAAGAATCCCCACGGTTCTGAATCTCTGCCATGATGGGACATAAGTCTGGAAGGCAGAAAGCACAGTGTGTTGCAGGAAGCCAAATGCCGCCCTGAAGCCGGCCACGTGGCAGATATCAATGCAATCCTGAATCCTGCACTTCCTATTTGGTGAAAAAATGGCTGAGTACAGACTGACCCTGTGCTGACTAAAGGCCTTAATCTGCTTATACTTTTCTAATAG
>JAOXNO010000007.1:8043985-8073946 GCA_028565335.1 Limnodromus scolopaceus
TGAGCTGAAATTACTGTTACACAGCAAGTGGCCTTCTGAGACAAAGACTACAGTGCTCCTATCTCAAAGTCAGCTTCAGGAATTAATGGTTGTATTCTTGCCCAAACCTTCAGCTCTCAGCAGTACTGGCATGTCTGCAGACACTGCCAGACATTATGTGCCCAAGTGAACACACAACTTTGTGACTAAATACCTGGAAATTTAGTGTTATCGCACTTCCAGTCCTCTGGAATTTTCTCTCTGTAGCTGCTATACCTGAAAGTTAGGTCAGAAGTCAGAAGGTCACCTGATGAAAGATAAAATGTAACTTGTAATAACACAATCTTTTAAAATACACAAGATACAGCTTTTCTGAAAGCCTTTAAATATGTATATCCAAGCTATAGTTTCTGAAGCAGATGAAAAGAGCTGACATGGGCCGTCACCTGACCATGGCACTTCAAACTCCTGGCTAGCTTCAGCTGGAGAATCCTGTCTGCCTGAGTGTGCTGGACCTGCAATTTTAAAAATAAATCTTCCATGAACCAGAGCTTACTAGTCTGAACACCCTGCTGATTAATATGTAAAATCTACCTCTGTGTCTCTGGAGCTACCCTTGTTATCAGTAGCTATTTATTTTTACTCTCTGGAAATACTGCTTCCTAAAATTCACCTGGTGAATGTTCCATTTCTTAAGCCCAGCTAGAAATATCCATTTTAGCAAGAGTAATAAGATAAATTATTTTCTGAGATATAGGTTTAAAATAATATTTAGGCTTCTTGTTTCCATCCACCTCTCTCTCAAAGAGCATCGTACCATCACACCATCATTTCTACAAGAACAAGGTGGGAACCTGCTCTGGAGATGGAAGTAGTGCATGCTCCAAACAATGCCGGACACACAGCCGGGGACTGGCTGAATGACAGGCAAGTGCTGTGTTCTGGAAGTTAGCCACAAAAAGCTGTAGGTACTAGTGGGCTGTACTATCAGCTTTACAGCTTTTTTAGGTACTAAGTTTGTCACTAGGCTGCTCTGGCAATGTAGACCCAGCTCCTACAGTGTTTTAAACTGTGAGACACGAGAGCGTATTCACAGAGCGCTAGCAGGGAGGTTGGTCCTTCAGTACCTCTTAGGAAACACACGGTTGCCCACCAGAGCCTTCCTAAAACAAGGGCCTTTGTACACAATTAAGAAGTATGGCAATCCTTTGGAAACAGTGAGAGATTAAAATAAAAGGTTCCTGATATATGATCTCATAATATATCTCCCTACAGGCCACCACAGTTTAAAAATTATAAAAATTCATTTCTATATTTAATGTGCTCAGTCTCCTGTCTTGCTATACTAATATTACAGACTGAAACAGAACATAAAGTTTCTCCCTATTATAAAAATGCTGCTGCTTCAGAAAGTCCCCAAGCAGAAAGTGCCTGCTCAGTGCCTTGAATACAGATCACCAGCAAAGTGACTCACTTGCTGTCCTGTGAGAGGAGCACACTCTGAGACCTTGGCAGAAAACACCATGCTGAGAAGATACCAAGGCTTATGGTCTTGTGTGCACAGAAATCACTCACATGTTTCCAATAGTTTTGAAATGGATTAAAAATACACCTATAGTTAAACCAGTCCAAATGTATACATTAAGGAAAATTAAGGTCTGCCAGAATAAAGGAGAATGCCTTACCCTTACCCTGGTCTTGCACAAGGTCCTCATCCTGCCGTCTTGTCTCCGAGCTTGTCTGTTGGTCAAACTGGCTGCCATGCTGCCTAGAAAAACTCTCCTTTCTTGCAGGAGTTTCTTTCACAACCTCTGCAACCAGGGCATCCTGTTCCAAAGCAATGATGTTTGTGTCTGCCACAGCTCTGTCTTCTGAGGTCATGGGTATAGCTTCAGGAGCTGGTCCTGAAATTGTATTGGCTGCCTCTGCAATCAAAATGTCCCCCTCCTGACTAACTTGCCCTTCTGATCCAGGTTCTCTGTCCAACATACGATAATCTTCTTCCCTATTTGTTTCTGTATCAGGCTCTCTACCCAGGCTAAACTCCTCTTCCTCTACCTGTTTTTCAGATCCAGGTTCTCTATCTCTACCGGGACTGTACCCAGGAGAGGCTGATCCTGGGAAATCTTCCTCCTGTCTCTCTGCACTTGCAGATTCAGTTTGCCTCTCAGTTTTGATGCCTTCCTGGTCATCAACGCCTCCCCATAAATCTGCAAGCTCAATCTCTTGCAGCTCAATTATTGGCCCTAAAATAGAACAAATATTGATACATTGATAGTTTTCATTGGTTTTATGTTCTCTATTATTGCCTAAGAATTTTTTTTTAAAAGTTATTGCCTAGCAAATACAAACTATCAGGAAGTACCTTCTGCAAACACGCTTTGCAGAAACACAAAACTTTAGAATAATGTCTTTGCCTGCAGACAACTGCACTTGTTATTGTGGATTACACCATATTTCTTTTGAAATTAATATCATGTTTCATAATTCTCTATAGTATGAAAGAAGACTGTAATTTGCCTTGCATTTGATCTTACCACAGAATCACAGAATCACAGAATCCAAGTAATTAATGTCCAATATCTTAAAAATATTTTACTTTCATGTAGATGATTCTGTGTGTTTTTTCTTTATCCTTCCATGTTCCTGGAGAAATTTTAGTGTAAACACGAAATTAACTTCTAATATTGTCCAGTAAGAAAGAACAATTGTTTCAGGAAAAGTAGTCTTTGTTTAATCCTACTTCCAAACAGTATTTCAGAATTTTGTAGGGAAGGAAAGTTTTGGGTGCTGAAGCATTTCTGAACATTGCATCACAGTTTGCAAAACATGTTTGCAAATTATGGTGTACAGGTCACAGCATTCATTCATCCAACAGGCTCTGTTCATTTCTGGTAATGCTTATAAAATATATATTCACTATACAACCTCGTGTGACCTCCTATTGTTTTAGCCACAACTGAAACATCCCATATACTTACACTGTCTTGGGTTACAGAATCCCCTCTTAGCAGCCACCGGGCTGTTGTCATAGAAGTCTACCAGTAGGGCAAGTATTTTTTGTCTATCTAAGAGACCAACCTAGACAAAAAGATTACAATTATTGGTTTTTTTCCTGTGGTTCTTGGGACTTACATCAACATTTGCAGCACTACAAAGGTACCATTAGCCAAGAATTACCTGTGACTGAAAATTATCCATTACCAGAACACCAGTACGAATTTCTAAAAATGAATTTATTTCATAGAGGCAAAAATTTCTTCTCTGGGCTTAGCTGGAACCCCTCATACATATTACTTTGCAGGCACATCCTCTTGCATATTCTTGACAAATTACAGTTGGATGATTGTAACCACTTCTGCCAAAGGAGTTCTTCATGTAAAGATCAAAGCTTCAGCATTTCACACTTTCAAGACAGATATTGATTGCCTGGCAGTACTACGGAAGAATTTTCACATATTATGGGCTGTGCTGTATTATGCTAGTGACTGCAGATCGTAGTTTGGTTTTGTGCCCCACCATTTCCTTTGAAGCATTATTTATTGGCAACTGCCTAGGAAAATAATTAGTCCGAAAATCTAAGCTATTATGACAACCTCCCTAATTTCCTTTAAAAATTCAAACACATTTGACCGCAGAGGTGAGAGAGGTATCAGCAGTTCCAGTGCAGAGGAACATGCAGAGTTTATTAAGTCCTTGTTACTCAGGGTAAGTGCATGCAGATAATAAAACCAGGAAAAGACAATGAAACGGGTCATTTCCAATCAGGAAATTGTGAGTTGAAAAAGTAAAGGAAATCTAAACGATTTCAAGTTTTCCATTTTATGATGAATTCCTATTGTCATCGTTTCAGTCCTGCCACCTTTGTAATCTCCCTCTCATTAGTGAAATACAGTAGTTAATTAGAGAACAGATTTACTTAAGTTCATTATTTGTAGCAAGTAGCTTTCCAACTGAATTATTGATTTCCTTTTCACATTTTGTTCTTAGATTAAAAACCACAAAACATAAAATTCATCAAGCTTTTAATTTCTTGTGAACCTTTCCTGCCCTTAGACTGAAGAAATAAAGGAAGAAGTTTGCTGCTCTTTTCTGGAAATGAACTCAAGATGACTGCGTTATTTACAATCTAAAATCGTAATTAATGGCATTAATGTGAGGAATAGAGGATTTGAAAACAACTGAGAGATGCCCTTCTGGGATCTCTGCTGATGAAGTGCCTCCCAAGGAAGCTAATACTGAAAACTAAGGGAATGCATCACATTTTCTGTTACTGCAACACCTTTCCTCTAAAGGAAATAGAAAGCTTTTTGCAAATTCTTAGGAAAGGATCAGAACTGAAATGTAAGCAGCCATCCAGGCCAGTTCTAGTGTTTCAGACTCCTGTAACTTAATTCCTGCTGGTAAAAAAATGCTGAAAATTACAGTTGAATTTCAGCCATGTGTGAGTCTGGAACAACAAATGTCATCACAGTTCTGTCCTTAAACTTGCAAGATGTAGGCTCTGATTCCCAGCATCTTCATCTTCTTGACATTAATACATAAATATCTTGCATGCTCCTGTGCAAACATTTCTTTGTGCTGTTTGGTTTTCAGTTGAATATATCAGATTGGATTCTGCAGCCATTTAGTAGATACACAAACACAGAACAAATTTCTGAAGATGTTACCAGATCACTCCATAATATTTGGATTCTCCATTCAGTCTATTACGCACACTTAAGTTTCCCTTTAAATTTCCTTGTCACAATCATTTCCTGGCTGCCTTGAAGTTGGCAGCACTAATGCAAAGCTTTATTTTATTAAAAAGGTAAATCGATGAATGAAGTATTATGAAAAGGAAAATAACAATGTTGGTTTGGGATTCAGATACCCTTGTCATTTTAAGATAATATACTTAGAGGATTTAGATAACTCATATTCGAGAAGATTTTTGTGATTTAGATTAAAGAAATTTATATTTTTGTATTAGAAAATAGTACATTCCTTATATGAAATTACTGAATATGAATTAGAGGTATATTTTCCACCTTGTTTTAACATTTACAATTTGTACAGATTTGCCATTCTACCAGAGGTCCCTGTTATTTCAGGACATGTTTCCTTACAATTTGTCCCTTGGGAGGGACATGTCACAGTAAAGCTAGCTACAGAAGAGAGGAGCATTACAACAGGAAAACCAGTTCCAAGGTCCTATACCCAGTTAGCTATCTTTTGGAGTTCCTAAATTTACTAGAAAAGGTCACGTTTCTTTGTACTTTGTGTGTGACTGGGGAGGCTGATGAAAGATTCCTGCCATCAGCGCTTTGTACCGAGTCTTGTCGGCAGGACAGGTACAGCATCCACTATAAATAACAGCAGGCCATCTGTGTTTGTACAACCGCCCAAAACTCGTCTCCACTTTTAACGAGTGCCAACTTCAGTGGCTGGAGAGTTGAAACATGTTGACCCAATTTTCTTGTCACCTCGATATTGGCAGGTGATGATTCTCAGTCGTTTTCAGCAATGCTCTGTGATCTATGAGTAATTTCTTTAGCAACACAGACTAAACCAGACTTGCCATTTCATCAGTGATAGGTCAGTGTTTAACCACTTGATTGTTTTTCTGGAAATGTGATGCGTGTATCTCGAATACCACAATATGCTCATTAGCGAGCAAGATGGGAAAAGGTAATGCAGAAAAGGTCATGAGAAAGCAGACTCTGTTGTTGCTGTACTGAAAGGTAATCAGACTGTCTCAAAGTTCGTTAGTTTGAAAACTAATCTCTGCCTAAATTCAATTACATTTAAAGATTCCAGGCTTAAAACATCCCTGAAAATTAATACAGATTCTGTTTTAATGTCTAAGAGAAACCATACTTGATACATGTGGGCACAGAGAGAGAATAAGCTTAAAATGTACCAAGCTATTGCCTTTTTGGGCATTAGAGCAGTGATTCAACTGTGTTTTGGTATTGTCTTGGAAAGTTTCTGCTTCACTGTATAGTCCAGGCTATTCTTGCTGAGCTGCCATCCTTCTGGATGCATGCATTTGAATCCACAATAATGATCATGTGGATACCTTCTAATTTGACTGTAATTTAAACACTGCTTTCTCAGCTCCCTGGCCTTAATTGCAACTCACTGAGGCAGCCAGCCACACTCACCATGCAGACTGGAATAACTGCCTGCTACCAAACAAATGTAAATTAGGAACTGAAACAACTGCTTTGCTGTGCTTTGCAGAATGAGTACTACAGGTAATGGATCACATTCAAGCTGTAGAAGTCCTTGGGTTAGTTTGCATCTTTTATCTTCCCTGTGGGTACAGTATGGCAGGACTTATTAAAGCTACACAAAAGAAACCAGGTCAGGTTTAAAAGAACTGCATGGTCCACACTACAGTTTCGTGAACTCAAGTTTGCAGAGCAAGGCTACCTCGGAGGCTAGAAACAGCAACCATGTTTGTGCTCTGATCATTTTTTTCTGGGCAGCGATGGCGTCTGTGCTGATAGCTGCTCGCTCTTGTTATGTCGTGCTAGCATTTTTGGCTCTTTGCCTCTGAGATTCCACTGGGATTAGTAGCATGGAGATGGTGATTACCGCCGCAGAAATAATAGGAAGAAAGTCACATTAAAACATGAAAGGGAAAGAAGGGATCCTTTCAAAATTAATAGCAAAGATAGGACTCAGCTTTATATATTGCTCTACCCAGGAGGATCCATCATAGCTCTTCTTGACAGAGCAATAGGAAAATGAAATGTGTTCTAACTGAGACGTAGACACATTTCTCTCCTCATCCATGAAACAGCAACTTGCCTGCTGTTCTCTAAAACACACCATTGGTGTTAAAACGTGCTGTGCAATTCCATTCTCTTAGAGGTAATGACATTATTAGCATGACATTGTAGAGCACAGTTCATTCTGGGTAGGCAGGCTGGAAGCATCACTAGGGGAGCGCTGGATGGAATATATCATTTATGCATGGGAGAAAACTAAGATTATGGCAACCATTTGGTGTGTAGTAGCCCACAACTGGCTAACTTAGGCTACTCATAACAAGGACCATACTTTTTGGATGAAGCCCAGTTTTTAGCAATAGCTTATGCCATTGATTCTTCAGCTCCTACTATTTACTGGTTTTCTAATAAATCTTGCTTTTTTTCCACCTTTTTTTTTAAAATGGGGATGCAGGTGTATTCAGAGGACGATAGATAGAGTTTAGAGCTGCTGAAAACCAAATTATGGCTTTTGAGTTCCAGTTCAGCTCTGCAACTGACTCGTATTTTAATTTCCTGCCCATAAACTGTGGCTGAAGTTCACAGTACTTTTCTCAGAGAGGTTGTAAAGATAGATTAATTTGCATTTTAAATTTAAACTATTATGAGATTTATTGATAGAAGCCCTAAAGGTGTATAAAGTAATACAACATAATTAACACAATATATGTTACTATTGTAGTAATGTGCATATTTATTAAGGTCAATCTTATTTCAGGTTATCTTTTTTGTAGTACAGCACCCAAACATTCTGAATGTGCTCTGGGAGCAGGTAATGACCAGAAGTAGAAAAGTTTGTCGTTAATTTCTTCTCCAGAATCATCAAACATCAGCCCCAAGTCATCAAGTGATGTCATTCAGTTTCTAATTAGCCATCAGCTTATAGGCTATTGGCTATTTCTGTGTCTAAGAACTATGAAGTTAAAGACAATGCAGCAGGTATTGTCCTCTAAAATAATGCTGAGTCACCACAAAGAGAGTATCTGGAGTCATGAAGAATAAAAAGAAGGCAGTGACCCAGAGAAATACCAAACTGGTAGCATCACCATACTGAAATTGAGAGCTGCTTTGCCTACCTTGCCATAATCACGATCCAGGAAGAGGTCAGCAAACATTCGCCTCCACGTATCATGTCTTATTGCTTCTCGGAAGTCATCAGCACACTGACGGAAATGCTTCAGAATTTCTTGGAACATGTCATCTGAGAAATGTTCAGTGTAGAAATGGACATACTATGGAGAGAAAGCAGCAGCGTAAATGGTTAGCTTTCTTCAAGTATTTTCAGCTTTACTTAAATTCTTAAATATCTATTGCATGCAATGAAATACATGGGAATTTGTTGCTTAATCTGCTAATGTAATGCAGGCTTGGTGCATGGATGCTACACTGCTTGCTTTGTTCTTTCTTTCAGAAGCAGCAATATTCCCCCAAAAATAAGCCTGGACTGCTGTGTTAGGAACTGCCCAAATGCATATTGAACAGTTCCTCTCCTGGCTCAGAAGTCACTTATCATGTTCAGTGCTTCAGGGATGCTAGATCAGAATCCCTCCTGTGAAATGCCATTGCTTAAGCTAGGTTATCTCAGGGAGGATATAAGTTCTCCATGGTTTTCTGCAGCATTTAGTATTCCTGACTTTACTCCCAAGAAGACATTTTTAGCCATTAGTTTTTGCAGAACTGACAGTCACTCAACTCTCTAATGCCACAAAATTACCATTGCCCACAATTTCAGTGTTTAGAGAACAAGTTTGGGTACAATAAAAAAAGGAAAGAACCTTTTGAAAATGAGTCTGCTGTCACCTAAGTCCTCTGACACTGGGAACACTACTGACTCGAGATTTATTTTAATTTCTAGCCTTGGAGACACTTTAACACTTTGGATTTATAGCCATGTGGTTTTTATGAGCAAAGGCAATATGGTTCTAAAAATGTGGTGTGCATGACATAAATAATAACGGCCATCAGAACAAACCACAATCCCAAAGCCTGTGCTGAATTATTGTAGCAGGTTTCTGGAGCCAGCCGCAGTAACAGGGAGCCTATGCAGTTAAAAAGAGGAATTTGCAAACACAGAATGTTTCCCATTATCCCATTTTTAGAGTATGGATACCTGATATAAGTGCTAGAACATCCTGGACTTGCTGAAATGCCGCACAGGCACTAACAAACTGAAATATTAATATAAGTTATTATTATTCATGTCTATATTGCATAATTTCCAAGTATATGGGACAAGTGGAGAAGAGAGGAAGAGCAGAAAAGCAGCAACTAAAGGCCTGAGGGGTGGCTGGTGGGAAAGAAGAACTCCTAACGCAATGTAGGGTTTTTCTGCATTTCAACATAAAAAGAGAGGATGTAGGTGGGTTGGAGAGAAGCTGGCAGATCTGGGGCTATGTGTATCTACTAGATTTTCAGAGCGATTACAACCTGGAGCCCAGCAACAGATGAACCTTAGAGATGACAGCAGCTGGGAGAAGGCAGGTTGGACAAGCAGCTTGTTATTTTTTATGTCATCTTGATGACACATCCAAAGGCTTGTGTATTAATACTGCTGTCTAACAGCTCCCCAGAAGATATTTTAGAAGCATATGTTCAGCTATGTGGGCAGGAGAAACTATCGTAGAGTCAGAAGCTTTTCTTAGCTGATGTGTGTAAAGGATTCTACTGTGTAAAGTACTGTACACAGAATAAGCATACATTTATTTATTATTAACCAAGAGATCTTGACACCACTCAGAAGAAAGCTGGCACACCTCCTTCCTGCTATCCAGTGTGAGACCTAATGTGTTCGTGAATACATCATCATCAATAACAATGGATCTTTGCCTTTTGTTCCTGCTGATTTCAACAGAAATTGGGGAATCCACATGCAATGATGAAAAATAATCTCATCTTTAAAGCCTGATTCTGACCCTACAAAGGCAATGCGAGTATTTCCCTTGGTGCAATAGCTGTGTGTCAGACTGCTGGGGGTTCTGCATGTTCACGCAGGTACAAAGCCTGTGAAATAAACTATTAAGGACTGGTCTCTGGGATTTAAACGCTTTTAATATAAATGACTCCATGAGCTTGTTATAAAGGATGTAAAAATACAACAGCCACTGTTTTGGATGTTCAAAAAAAAAGACCCCAAAACCCAATAACAACGTGTGAGGTCTCTCTACTGAGTGTCTGACAGCCTTTAAGTAACCCAAAGCTGCAATGAATTCAAGGAAGAAAAAAAAAAAGGTGCCATTTAATTTTAAGGTCTATTAAAAGGCAATGCTTTCCACATGTGAAAGGGCCTAGACCAGTGTGGAGAAAGATCATCTCCCTCTGATTTTGGTGGACGATGCAAACTGATGAACAAAGGTAAATTGTAGCTGAGGATTAGAAGCAGCCCCGTCCTGAGAGCGAGGCCTGTGATTATGGAGCGGTTCCCAAGGGATGTGATGAAAGCCTCATCATTTGGTTCAATTAAAGCCGGACTAAAAAAAGCATCAGAGAATATATTCTGAGAACATCGTTGCACTGACTGGTAAATCAGACAGCTTGACAGTCCACATCTTTTGTACTTCTGATCTCTGTTGTCATATATTTAATTGAATTAAAATAAAGAGTACACAAAATATATTTTAAAACATTTTTCTAATGCTAATGGAGCATGAATTCATTCAGTGCTTATACATGTACCATAGGGGTTATGGATTGATGCTTCATTTCACTGACAAAAGCAATCCTCTGGGCTCCCATTATCCACAATAGTTTTCTTAATTAAATGCAGTTATTCTGAGGTTAAAATTAAAAATACCTCATTTCAAGCTTAAAAAAGCCATCAACAAGTTATCATAAAAACGCATCTCTGTGCAAAATACTGAACATGTGAATCTCCTGAGAGCAAAGAAGGCACAAAAATCACACATGGTTTCATGAAATTAGTCTCTGCACAGCTGCTTTATACTCTGTTTTTAATTATTGTAACAGCACCCACTAGCACTGCTGCAACTGAGGGTCTGTCATTATTTCTATTCTAAACATCCTTTTTCACAGGTTTAATTACCAAGCCGTAAAATTTAGCTCTGTCGTAGGTAGAAAGGGCTGGCAAAGTCTTGGCTTGGAGAGGTTTTCAAGTAAATTTAGTTTGAACTGATTTGGTTGTTTTCAAATTGATGAAGAGCAGAGTAATGGGGTGAAACTTCTAACTACATTTCTTGATTTTAGTGAGTTAAGACCACACTTCTGATGTTTCTCACTGACGCCTTTTGATTTTAAAACTACCTATTTGTCAGCCTGGTTATTATGACATTTGTTGCAGTTTGGCCAGTAATAGTTCAGGGCAGAAAATGGTATTGCTTCTCATCCCAGTTAATTACTTGTTAGGTTTTTCTACAGTTAATAGAATTTCACCAGAAATAACAAGTCATTGGGGACAGTATTAATTACCTCAGGCTAATGGTTATATTGGGACACCAAACCTCCCTTGAACAGCCAAAATCTGAATTACCACGTGATTCCAGGTTTGTCTCCTTGCAACATATCTGTGATAGAGAGGAATGTCCTAAAAACCTCTGCTTCCAGAGTAACTTCTCAGAGAGCAGCACAAGCTGCAGCTCTAAGGCAAAACACTTCCCCTTGTTGGCCAGAAGGGAAGCATTGTGATGACAGGGGATAGATATGGAGATAGAACATGAAATGTCCCAATACAACCAGTTACCTAGGATGCTGGAGAATTGAAGCCCCTTGCCTACTCAGCTGTCCACAAGGAAATGCTACTGCTTTGTGGTAAACATCATATTCGGAATCCGATGCTCTTATTTCACTTCTTACCTCTGTGAATTCATCTATGTTTACTTTTTTTTCCAATGTGTTGACGACTTCCAGCTTCTTGTCATAGACTGCTAGTAAAAAATGAAGGGTTATTGGTTTAGAAAGCAAACAGTTGTGAGTTTGCATATTGTACACATTTTTCTGCGTACTGTATGTTACATTAACTTTTTCCTCATGTTGGATTACATTTATTTGAGGGTATCCTACATAGTAGCTGAAGCATCTGACTGTATAGAGGCTATCTAAACGGGATTCTTAACATATTTTTCTTGCTGCAAATCTGCACTTCCCAGAACTGTATAGTCATATTTATTCTTGACATATGTTGGTGCAAATTGCAATCATTTTAACAGTACTTACAACAACAAATGTGAAGCAAGAAATTATTTTTGATTTAACAAACAGATGAAACTGCCTTAAAATTCCGGGGACATGGATTCTGCTTTGCAAACTGGAACCTGAAAATCCTAGTAATTTTCCCAAGAAGCTCTGTGGGAATATTTTTACTGAGGCTGACACTCAAAACTATTTTTTGGTCATTTTCTGGGCTACTGTAATGGAATTGAGAAGGTACGTCAAATATCTACACAGATTTCTGAACGAGATCCTTGAGCACAGGCATACTGTTTCTGTCGGGAATACTTTTCTGTTCTTTCTTCTACAATATATCAAGAATAATGTGAAAATCCACCATAGAATGCATTTATCTCTTGATGGTTAAGACATTATCTTTATTAAACTATAAACCAAAGCTTAATGTTTTGTTAATGTATATTGAATGCTATTAAATTAAATACATTAGGAAATGGAGTCACACTATTAGCGAAATATGACATAAAGCACCTCAAGCATCTGTAGAACAAGCCTCTGGACAGAAACTTCCTTCTCCATCTCCCATCCCAGTATCTGTTCACACTGGGAACCACAGCCACCACAGCAGGAGTGCAAGGGCTGTGTTTGGCATTCGCACAACGTACTACCAATATAGGATGATTACTCGGAGGAACAATTCTGTAATACAGAAAGGGCTGAGCAAGGGCAAGCTCTAGACAGAGGTGACTCCAGCAGCCAGCAAAAATGCACTCTGGAGGTTCCCTGCTTATCATCCCATCTTCCAGCAAAGGCAGATTTGTTATTATTGATGATCATTACAGGCTATCAATGTAAAGGGCTGGCAGCAGGCTGTACTTTGCCACTCCTATGTTCCTGGCTCTATCTATTCAATTATCATTATTCAGGGAGGTCAAGTGTAAGCTACGTAAAGGGGAGAGGAATTATGGAAGTCTTTCTGTGCTGAGTGCTCTGATACAGAGGCCCCTGTGCTGTGTGTCACTGCCATGCATGGGACTGGCAAAGGGAATGGCTAGACAAGATGTGCGGTTTGGTGGAGCATTAGGTAAGCTTCATCATTTTCTCTGAAACCATAAAAGGTAACAGCATTGTCAGACTTTAATTTTTTGGATCCTACCTTTCCTCCATACCCCACAAAATGCCAAGCTGTCCATGGGACTTCCAAGATCGCCCTGTGATAGGGCAGGCGAAGGAGGTTGTCACAGTGATTCTTAAAAATAGCGATGAGCACATGGCAATGTCTGGCTAATGTAGAATGTAAGTGGAAAGGGCCTGCATCTGTTCTATCTCTCTAAAAGATTTTTTAAACTTCCCTCTGTACTGTTCAAGATCCTATTAATGAACCACATGGTGGTTCAGTCTCTTTCCAATCTGTCTGAAGATTTGTGGCTAAGATCCTAGCTGGTGTAACTATCCTTCCAGATTCTTTCTCTGTTATCAAATCTGTTTGTTGTCTGCTCACAGTTTGCATCACAATTCAGACCACAGAAATAAAACTAAAGGAGACACATCAAAAACTTACCTTTTCTCACATCTATGGGAGTAGAAGCAATGACATCCAGAAAAGACCTCAGGGCGCTCTGAACCTACAAATCAAGGTAATAGTCAAAGGCCTGTTTCATGCAGACAACAGTAGGCAATTACTAAAATAAATCACCCGCAATAATTAGTTGTATGGGCCAGCCATTCTTCTTACCACACATAGGTGGGCCCTGTTAAATGTAGACCTTGTCTTTGTTGTGTGTGTAACCAGAGGACAATTTCCTAGGGGCCTTCTGTCACTTGTAAGAAAGATGCTTGTACCAGAAGATGTATTACAATTACTGCAAATCTCATCTTTTATGAGCTGCAGTATCAGTTTGTATGAGTCACAGGGGTAAAAAGAAGACTTAATGGAGGCCACAGGAGACCAAGAATGGCTGCCCTGAACCTTTTTAAGGGGCTTCTGAGGAGAAGGAGATCCAGTGATGAGGTATGTGTCAAACAACCTCAGGATTATCTGAGTACTTCACAGGGCATTTAGCTTCCCAGGACGCCTGTGCAAAACACATTGCAACCCTTCCAAGTGCTCTGAGGAATCAGGGCTTGGTGAGGCTAAGTGGTAGACAGCGACCTGCACCCTGACCCCAAGGGATGTTAGAGCCATTACCCATCCTTGTGCTCCACACTGCCATGCCAGGGCAGACTGCACTATCCCAACCCTCCTTTTCCTCCTGTCTGGAACAATCATAGCAGTGTGTTAATAAGGATCATCCCTAGTTACCAGTGCAACCGGTATCCTGCCACTGACATCCACTGTCCACTCTCTGAACTGAACTGCCAGCACCTCTTTTCTCATCTTTTTCACCTGAGACTTCATAATTTCCACCTGCTCCCTTTCCTTACGTTTGTTCTTTGCCTCAGACTTCAATCTGGCCAGCCTGTAGGACACGGGAATATGGTTTAGAAAGATAACATCATAAACATATTTAAACTAGATTAAGCCTACCCTGAAGAACAAAAGTTAAGGAAATAACTTCTTACTGAAATTCTTGTCCTTTTAGTACAAGTAGATTTTTCTCCAAATAAATGCTTGATGTTTGGGGCACAAAATTACTAGTGTGACGATTTGGCTAGATATTAGTCATCTGTGTTTTCAGAGGTCAGCTCCAAGGATGTGAGAGTATTTATATTCTAACGTGTATCATCTCCTGAAATCTAGTATAACTATGAATCTGAAGAAATAACCTCTGACTGTCAGATACGTGCATGCAGAAAGAGCCTCTTGTAGAGTATACAGAAGAAATTTAAGGGAAAATTGTGTACAGCTCTCTTAGTTTGTGGAGTTTCAACAGTGATAAGTTTTACCTTCACATTTATAATGGCATTAATCATTTATTATGTAGACATCCTTCAATTTCCTTTCAATTTCAGCAGGAACATAGGTGCCTAATTTTGCTACACTTAATTTACCAACAACATTGCATCAGTATGCATTTGTCTCAAAGCCTGAGTACCATTTCACAGGAGCACTTCACTGGCAAAGAACAATGTTCAATGGAATTTCTGAAGCAATCTCACACAATGAAGTCCTGACTGCCTTAAGACAGGGATAATACACCAACCTCTCTGTCATTTAAAACACATAGAGTTTGCAAGCTTGGACTAAAAGTACCTCCCTTTCCTCTTCCATTTTCTTTGCTTCTCTAATCACCCAGACATGTTTTTTCTCAATCCTCCATTTCACACATCAAAAGAACTGAATAAAATTGATCTCATAGAACCCATCTGCTTTGGTTTTTACTTTGTTCATTTATGAAATGAAAAAAGAAAAAAAGGCCTTTAGGAAGTTCAAAACGCTTAAAGCCAGGGGATCAGTTCATATGGGGAGCACAGTTCCTGCTCACGGAGGCTGCTGGACTCTCTGTATTGAGACATCTGCCCTCCCATAACACCCTTAGAGCCAGTTAGAGTAAGAGGAACTGTTCCTCTTTTGTACCCGAGAACACCCTAGTTCAGAAGCTATATTTTAACTAAAGATTTCTGCTCCTTTCCTCCACCTGTGCTTCACATATTGTGAAGATGGGCTCATTCTGTCCCTGCTCTCTTCTCTTGCTACGGGGCCATACTAGAAATTATAAAGCAATATTTTCATTAATGAATAGAAAGATCTGTTTAACATGTTACAGCAATACACTTTGATCGCAGGCAGTTTTATCACTAGGTACTTGCTCTTCATGGCCACTTATCACAGAGGTTTCTTAATGAACAATTTGGTTTCTTAATCAATCATGCGCATTGCACAAGTGCCCGCTGAGGCAGTTCAGCCTCCGGCACTTGGATAGCAGGGGAAGGGTAAAACAATTTCCTGTCTTCTGCCTCCTTCAGACAAAGCAAAGAGGAGATATGGAGCAGGTACCAAACTAAATGGACTAACAGATTTTTCTCCAATGTATGCTACTGACAGAAAACCAGACCATTTCTAGCTGCAGCTCCTCCTCAGGAGTGGTCTGCAAGCCGAAAGCAGAGCTAAGGCCATGCTAGGGGCTGCCAAAGTGCTCTAGTGATTAATTTGGGCAGGGCCCAGCACAAGTTCCATCACGTGCTGCACCTGCACTTTGCTGCAGCTTTCCATTCATTTCTAGGGTCCTAAACCACCGGGCAGCTGTATCCTCTGCCTGGTGTCCCCCAGACAAAATGTTTCCCCCCTAGACAATAAAGGCAAAACAGGCTCTAACGGTGCGGGGCACCCATTTCAAACTGAGCTCATTTGAGTATTAGACATTTCCAGAGAAGATGAGATGGCAGCGAGGGTGACTTCTTCCTGCAGAATGAAACATGTTTCCTCAGGAAGACAGCCGCCTAACTCCCACACAAGGATGGGTGACTCAGACTGAAGGACTACCATCCCTGGACCAATAAAGTCTCTGTTTCAGGTACTGAGCCATTTGGATAAGGAATTTCTCCCATCTGTTCTCCCGTGTGCCTTAACTCCCAGTCAGGTGCCAGTTAAGGAGAGACTGGAGGAAGCCAGACAGAGCTGACTGAGGACTGGTAAGAACCTGTGGTGAAACCCTGCCTTTCCAGAAGGTAATGTCAAGGCTCCCAGGAGCTTCATGGGGGCCAGAATTTCATTCCTTATCTTTCCGGTGCTTATGTGAGAGATTTTGAGCACAAACTGGCATTTCTCTTGTAATGTTTTTTTTTTCCTGTTAGAAAGCCAGTGACTCACATTAGGAGCCTCAGTGCTACACGGTGTTGGTAAAATCCTCTGCGCTGCTGTGATTTAAGAATCCTATGCAAATCCCACAATACAGCCATCACAAATATGTAAATCCTGAGCTGCTGAGAATGCAAATCCCATGATACTACTACCAGCGGATATGCAAAACCTGCTACAGATATGACTACATAAACCCCTGGGGCAATGCTGTCTATGGAGAGATTGATTTCTACAAGTCTTGATAGTCACTTCCTTTGCATCAGCCCTGATAGCTACAAATTGAGAACCTGTCTCCAAATGTAAACATGGACTTAACAGCCAAGGCCAAGATAACACGTCACTGGTACCCAACACTGCATTCTACAGGAAAATCCAACCTCTCCAGAAATAAGCTCTCACAATGAAAGCTAACAGTATTTTAGCAGGGAAAAACCAAAACCAAACAAAAAACCAACTCAAAAAACCCAGAAAATTTTATGTATTTTAATTCAATTTCTTTTGCAAAATGAAAATAAGATATGGTTCTTAACTTCCTGCATCCAGGTGTCCCTCTGTGAAGCAATATGAATGGTGAAACAGTCCCCAAAACAAAGGTGTGGCAAGGCTGTCATCCTAAACATCACCTCACAGCAGCCTGTGTTTCCCTAGACCATTTGCTTCCGGTTGTACTACTGCGTGTCTGCTTATGAAGAAAAGCCAAAAAGCTGAGCTCTTACACACTGACCATGATCAGTCAGTCAGAATTATTTTTATCTGGGTGGAAAAAGGAGGCAAGTGACTGTATGAAATTCACTTATCACACTGCTTTAGTTGTATTCACACAAGGCATGTTACTATGAACCGTAACAGTATGTGGACTAGAAATGTAGAGAAGAAATTCAGAGCAGTAGAGAGAGATTTAACATATTTTTTTATTCATTATAATACTGGGAACTTCAATTATCTTCATTTAGAGTTTATGCATAAGACATCTCAGCGTTTTACTTCCCTCATTCCTGACACTGAAACCCTGAAACCAATTTTCAAGCTGTATGTACCATTTATGCAAATAGAAGAGACAGCCAGTCAAATAGAAGTCATTATTCCACAAACACAGATACAGAATAAAGGGATCTTGTAGTGAATGAGTAATTTTGACGTGATTCACAATCACCTCTGGGTCATCTATAAAAACAAATGTTCACTTCTATATTTTTCTGAATAAAGCAATTAAAATGAAAGCATTATTGTTCACCTAATGCACTCACATTCTAACCTTAGCACATTATAAGACGCCACGGAACCCCCTTCCAATATTCATTAAATATTATACTAAAGCATGCAGCCTAGAATATACCCCAGAAACAAGCAACGTAAAATACGAAACAGTTTCTACTTTAAAGGGAAAAGGAATCTGAAAGGAAAGGGTAAAGTAAAAATCCCAGGAGACAGAGTTTCTATGATGTGCCAGGACAATATTGTTGTTGGTTTGGTCAAGAGAAGTCATCCTGAAGGAGGTAAAGAAGGTTATCTTTTTATAAAGTTTGGGAGACTACAGAAGAAATGATCTGAAGAGTCCATAGCCCTTTGATACCAACACCTGTCCTAAAGAACTGCTGTCCCTAACCTAGACTGGTTTGAAAGCATTTTGCATTCCATATATGTAATTAAGATAGAGTCTAGAAAGGAACTATATACTTGTGAAGGGCAGAGTATTGCCTTAAACAGGAATAACTAGTGTTTCATTTTGTGTGACACGTTCTGGCATTCATCCTGCTTCTCAAGTTTTTATGAGAGACAACTACCATCTCTGGCACTGTACTCCACAAGGTTCATTTTGTTCGACATTTCGCCAGCCAGGCTGCGGTCACACCACTCCTTTTGTAAAACAGAGACCAAGACACCAGCTTTGGTCTTGTGAGCAGCCAGGCTTTCAGTTCTCTCACCTCTCTGATGCTGTGCCTGGCACCTCAGCTTTTAGCTGCTCCAGGACCATCTTCATTCCTCTCAGGTACGGGCCTGGTTTTATAGAAATTCCATACTGAGGGTGATGTCTCATCAGATATTCTCCAAGAAAATTAATGGGGTTAAACTTGGTTGGTTCTTTGTCTGGTGCAAGCACATTCTTTCTTTCCACTTCCATTAACAGGTTTTCCACTCCTGGGATTAATGTAGGTAAGAGTTTGTCAAGCAAATAGATACGAGTATCTAGTGACTCTTTGTCTTCACTGAACCACTCTTTGGACAGCCAGTCACAGGGT
Organism: Limnodromus scolopaceus; assembly: GCA_028565335.1. NCBI lineage: Eukaryota > Metazoa > Chordata > Aves > Charadriiformes > Scolopacidae > Limnodromus > Limnodromus scolopaceus. The sequence continues at coordinate 8,062,822 of JAOXNO010000007.1, forward strand.
TCCCTCTTTTTTACCTTTTCTTCTTTCACCTTTCGCGCATGAATCATCTTCACCTTTGTCTCCTGCAGACTCAGACACCTCTGCTGTACCTTTTCATAAAAACAGTCTTTCCACGGAGCATAATTACTAAGACATGGCAGCTTATCCTTCCTTTGCTTTCTCTTCGTTTCTGTGGCAGTCATACTCTTAGCTCCAAGTTTGGGATGGTTTAGACCTGCAGTTTGGGCTGCTTCTTCTGGCTGAGCAGCCATACTTCAATCACTGCGACACAGAACAAAAGCAGCATGTTATATAGTGCCAAAAGCTGTCCCGGTGTCCTAGCAGATGACACAGGAAGAAAATCTATTGTTAGGAATTAACTAACACTCTTTTTCTATGTTCCTTTTTTTTATTGTTGCTGCTGCTTTGTACTCTTAAATAAACACAGCCCCTTCACTTCAAAGATCAGTAAATGATTTATAAAGATTAATTATGTATCACAACAGCCCTTGGAGACAGAGCAACTAAATAAGTGTGTTCCTTTCTTACAGGAGAAGAAACTGAGACACCAAAAAGAAGTGATTAATTCCAGGTCACTTAGAGACTCAGAAACCAAACGGTGAACAGTGCTCAGAAGTCTTTTCCCCCAGTTCTAACCAGTGGATTCCTCTTACCCCTAGTATCATTTTTTTCTGTTTAGGTCCCATTCCGTGCCTTCAGGAAATCCAGTGGATATGAAACAAAGGAAGCAAGTAATGGAAAGTACCAGATGCCTGGCAGCAAGATTTCTTTATCCACATGCCACCTTCTGCTTCATCTCTTCTGTAGCTGTGAAAAACAGTGAGGAAACTTGTCCCATAGACTACTTAATTTCAGCTTTGGCAACTATTTTTTCCCCTGGACATTTTGTTAAGGTAACGAGGACATAGGTGTAGGGGTCAGCAGAGCTCCTACAGAAAGGGAAACTCTATACCATATACTCTGTAATTAAGCTGTTCACAAGCACTTAATCTTGTAGATTATTCTGTAAAAGACAGACCTACAGAGAGTTGCAGATATCTCCCTTTACAATTTCCCATACTCCACTGTTTCCTTTTCAAAATGCTCATTCTGTGAAATATCAGGAAGAAACTGAGTTGCTCACAAGGCACAATTTGAAAACTATTGCTACATGTCTCCACGCGTAACTGTCTGCATCTGTAATGGGACTTAGACATATAGAATGGAGCAGAATGTTGCCTAACTACTTGATTCAAAGCATGAAAAATCACCAGCACGCTGCAAAAACCCCAGCTCAGTGTTAAACAGCAGCAAGGGAAGGGTGGTATTAGCAGAGAGAGCCTAACACCTTTCCAAACTAAAGATGAAACTCCACTCTGAACTTGCTGCCACCCTATCCTTTTCAAACTCTTCTTTAAAAGTGCTTTTCATTAAGGTCTTTCAGTATCCATAGCAATACCATTGCTTTTGATATGTTTTGCTCTTCATATTTAAGCATTTGTAGCTGTTCTGAAGAGAGTTCAGCCTTCCAGGAAATGCTTAAATGTTATCTACAGCCCTCCTGGCACACAAATGTAATTACTAATATGTTGACCTTCTGGTTCATAACCATTGTCTGAGTCCAAATATTGCTTGGATAGGTAGGATACCTCACAGCGCTAAATTTCTGTGCCTGTTTTCTCGATGGGCTTGTTGGCATCTTCTGGTAATTTGTTTTCAAAGGTGATCACCTGCTGGGGAGTGAGGTGGATTTATGGATCAAGCCGCCTGCCTGACCCACACAGAGGGTTTTAAGAAGGTAGCTGTTTTTACCACAGAAAGACCTGAGCTGTAAAGGAGACCAGATTTATAATGGTAGAAAGGGAAACCTGTCAACCTTTTCAAATTGTTCCTTGCTTAGGTGAGTTTCTTTCAATAAGCTGTTAAACCAGACTGTTTCTGGTTCAAAGCAGGGTGTTAACCAAATGTTCTGGTCACAGTCCAAATCAGCTGGTTTTGTTGTGCCAAAATAAACTGTTCTTGCAGTTTCAAATACTTATGTTATTTTTTAACATCCTTTATGAAACCACTCTGCAGTTTCTGTGCAATGTTAAAGTGACAACTGCACTCTGCTTTATGAGGTGGCCCATGCTGAATGATGATGAATGTATTTTCTACACTGCTCTCAACCATTTGTTAGGATGATTTTGAGGACTGGTAAATGTTTATAAAGTATCTCTATGTCTCTGAAAAAAACAAAACAAAACACAACTGAATGCAACTGTTCTGTTTCAATCCCATGGCATTTGCATAGCTCCAAGAATGGAAGCAGGGCACAGAGAACTATGCCCACTGCTTTAATGCAGGACAAATAAAGGAGACTAAGACGGTACAGAAGAACGTACAAATAGCACATAACTGTTAAAATAAACAACAAAGGAGGCCCTGAAACTTGAAATTTGTGGAGGATTACAGGGACACACCTCCAGTTTGTATAAGACACCATTGGCTCATGAACTTCAGTGCTGATTTACGTTAGTTGAGAATTTTTCCCAGAATATGTAGAGCTCTCAAGGCCTATGACATTACCAAGCAGAGGCTTGATTGTCCAAATAAAAGTAAGCATAGTGCACAGAGACAAGCTTTAGAAACACCCAGGAAATTTGAAATGTGATATAAAGTTTCCTGTAAGCCTTTGCTCAAGCTGAAGGCAAGATAAGCTTTTCATTATTTAGTAGGATGCCACTTTCCTGGCTCCTTTTCTGTGAGAGAAATGTTCTTGCTGGAATCCCTGCAGGTACAGAAAGATTATCTCTCCATTTTCTGTACAAAACCCAAATCTGCTCATAAATAAGACTTTTATGATTTCATTGTTATTCTGTTGGGGAATTCTGAAAGGTGGGACAGGGCCAGGAAAGACTAAAGTTTGTCTAGGTAAACATTTTGGTGATGTTTGAGTTACAAAAGTCTTTTCAAAAACAGAGTCCAATCTCTTTGTCAGTCTATCACTCAGAAATAGTTTTGCCTTTCCCTAACATGCTCACAGAAGACGTTTATCTCAACTATAACAAAGAGCCAATACCCTTTTCATACATGATCTTCTTTTCAATATAATTAAAATTTAAAAAGACTTTCTCTTTTTCTTTCTGAAGCTTTGAAGAACTGTTTTTCTTACCTTTGGAGCAGGTTTCAAAATAGATCATATTCCTCCTGCTTTCAAAGTGGCTTTGCAAATGAACAGGAATTTAATATATGCCCATCTGTTCTCAACCATTAAAAATCTTAAAGTGAATTAGGGATTTCTCAGACCTGCTGTGGAGCTGGGCTGTGAGTTTTACTCCTCTGTGTGTTTGCAGTTGCTAAGCAATAATCCCAAAGGTTGCTATGTCTCTTCCACGACTCAGAATTGCTGTAGGTTGTCTTTTAGCTTTGGCAGCCCAACAGACTCTTCTGTACTGAACTTAGATTATTGCCTCACATGACTGAAAATAAACTAAAATAAAAAAGACTATGAATAGCAACAGACAACATTAAGGACACAAACAGTCAGAGAGAGAATCCACAGATGCCCAATGACAGGAGGTTTACCTTCAAATTCAAGGTTCACGAAGTCCAGAACTGTTGTGAGTCCATTGCAAGCTGAACTGAGGGATGTATTAACCAGATGTGAGAACCTGAGAGATAAAAGGAAATTAATTACAAACTCAATTTAAACATTTTCAGGCTCTCTTTTTTGTAAAGAACTGTGTCGCTTTGAAGCAGCCTTGCAGGAAAAGCACATGACAGCACCAATAAGTGATTCCATGATTCCGTGAGTTCATAGTCCCATTTGGCTAGACTGCCTTTAAACCTGAATCTAAAGGAATTTGATGAATCACCTTAAATAATTCCTCCTATACTCTTGAAGAATATGCAATGCAGAGAAAGGAAAGGGAAAAGACAAAAATATCTATGACAGCCATTCTGCACTAATTTATACTAATGTAAATCAGGAGTCTGTTCAGTGATTTCCTTATTGTTATGCAGAACTTCCAACTGAGAAATTTATGGCAATTTCTGCCAGGAAACGAGGTTTATCTAATACTGTTTCTTTCTTTGTATTTTACACTGGAAGAGCCACAATCATTGGATTGTCTACCTGCAGGAAAACTAAACTGTGACTTTATCTATGGTATTTGTCATTGGAAGAGCTGCATGGTACCCTACCCTCTAGCAGAGTATTAGTCTCCATTTTATGGGCCAGCTGAGCTCATGGCAACATATGAAATAAAGATTTAATATAAATAACAGAGTTTTTCCAAAATCTGATACAGTTACTGACAGTCACATTTATTATCTAGTTTAGGAACTCTGGAGTTTCAATTGCAGACTCAGAAATGTCATTCTCTGTCATCTTCATCAAGTCATTTGTTATTTATTAGAGAACCAACAACACCAAGGTAAATAATAATTAATTTGTAAAACTCTGGAATTGGAAATAGCTCTAAGTGACATGCACTGAGAGTCCCATCATCAACCCAGTACAACATTTCTGCTGCCTGTAAAAAAAAAGGTTTAGTTTTGTTCCTAAGAGCTGCCATAGAAGTTAGAAAGTATGTGTGCTCTGTACAGGTTTTTGACAAGTAGGAAATTTGCTCAGAAATTACAATAACAATTGTACTTTAGTTGGACAGTCAAAAGCCTCAATTTCTATTTTATTTTTACTGTATTTTCTGGAAAGGAGGACACTACAAGAATTCCTGGTATCTGTACCCGGTAGCATTTATTATCCTCTATGTACTCCTGTAGGTATTTCAGAAAAAAATACATGGTTGTCATTTCCATAGATACCTTTGGCCATCTGTGCTAAGTGTTGCTCTGAAAAAATGTTTCTATTGGACACTTTCAAATATCCCTGGAATGCCAAGCTTACCAGTGTAGTAACATGCCATAGACACTACAATACTGACTTGATCTTAGAATTCAGTATTTGCTTGCAGAGAGGAAGCCTAGCACAAAAAAACCCACAAAACCAGTTACTTTTCATGAAAGTCAACTTTCATGTGAAAAATACACTGTAATAAATTATCACTTCTTCACTCTTTGTTTGAAAAAGCATGTATCAGAAGGAAATATGCCTATTGCAGTGTATTTCCAAGATGTGTTGAAGTATAGCATCAATTATGTCAATAAAATGAAGCAGAAAATTAGTGCACAGGAGTAATTTAAAATGAGGCTTTAAACTGGATTGTGCTCTTTTTTCCTCAAAGCAGTTTGCACATGATTAATTCTTGTTATCTCTTCTCCCAGGTGGGCTTGATTTTTCCCCTTTGCAATTCAGATTTTTGTTGCTATTATGATTAACACACAAAACTTTTTTCAGTATGAAACATAAATTACAAAAAATACTCTCCCTTTTCTTAAAGTGATTTTTTAACCCCCAAACAAGAGCATGCAAATAGATCTTGGAAAGAGGGATAAAAATGGCTCTATTTTTATGTTTCTGGATGCAGAATCCCATGGGTTAAGCAAACCTTTAATCGCACCCTATTTAACTTGGCTGTTATCCCTTAATGTTTTTACTAAGCAAAGTGTATCCTTTTATTATGCCATCAAATACTTGCGCTGTTGACAAAATAATGGGCTGAATATGTCATCACAGATGTTTCGCTGGAATTGCCTCTTCTATCTTTTTTTTGGTTTTCTGTGTAAGATACATTTTGGGAGCACTCAGTTGCCTTTTGCAGCTGATGCCAAGATTATGCAATAAAAGCCCTGACATGTAGTAATAATAAGTTGTGTTAGCCAGAGAAATGTTTGCAGTGTATTAAAGAAAGAAAACAGTCAGTTTTGGAAATGCATACAAAACCAGCTCATGTGTAGCTTCACATCCTTTAAATGATATATTGGGCTAAAGCTGCAGGTGCTGACCACAGTGCTTTCAGCACGGGGAAGAACAAGGCCACAGGCTTCCAGTCTCTTTTTTGTACCAACCATGATGCTGTGACCACAGGCTGCCCTCTAATTGCTCTTTTCAATCAGAATACATCTGCCTTATGGCTTCCTCCTTCACATTTAAATTCTGCTGCTAAAAAACATTGCACATATAAATTATACCTTTCTAATGGCTCAGAGAACCATTGCAATCTGTGATTATTGTAGTTAATAACTGATATACTGGACCTTTAGCTAACTGTAGATAGCAACTCCATTATTTACTTGTGTTCAATGTTTTTAAAAAATGTTTGCTGTTCAAATACCTGGAAGAGCTATTGGATATATGAAAATTACACAAAAGTCTATTTTGGAAGGTGGTTTAAATAATCATTTCTTGATAGTAATCCCTGCATGACTGTTGCTCAAAATCCAGAATGAAATACCAGTCCCAAATGAGGGATGAGAAACAGAATGAAACAAAATCCAGAATGAAACACCAGTCCCAGGTGAGGGAATTGCTAGAATACTCTGGGCACTTGTGTGCCACCTATCCCCTCTATCAATGCAGACATATCTGAAAAGAAGCCACATGCCTTGAAGGAGCCCTATATTTACAGGAATCCATTTGAGTAAAACACAACAATTATCCAGATATTATGCTTTAGAGAAAAGTTAAAAGCATTAATATTCCTGTCATATGCCAGAGAAAAACAAACTTTCCCATCCTCAGATGCAACTCCTGCCTCCACTGAAATTATGGCAAAAACCTTACAGCAGCAAGGCCTCCTATCTGGCTACCACCTCCACATGGTGGCTGGTAACCACAAAGAACCTCTCTGCTAAGCTTCATCATGCTTTGTATAACCAACACATAGCACACGCCAAGCACTTGAGTCCATGCTTCTTATGTTCCCAAAACCTTCCCCAAGGGACTACTAAGTGAGGCAGGATCATTTTTACCTGAAAGAAAGAAATGCTTTGCCAAGAGACAAAGCGCTTTTTCAGTTTCACAGAAAATAAGACAGAAAAATGTAGTTAGGAGAAAAAATGCCATGTTTGAGTAAAATATAACAATATAACAAAATATAGTATCGTAGCATCTACAATGAATATAGCAGCAAACCTATGCAATCTTTAGAATTACTGAAAACAAAAAGGTTCCCATGGGCTCCATTATTTTGTTGATCCATGACATTTTGAGTTAACATTTTACTTCTGTTCTTTCCTGAACTGGGTATGAACTAAATAAAAGGTTGAATAATATGGTCTGAAAAACATACGTTATGCGGTTTAGTTACACAGCTGGAATAAGTAGCAAATATTGACAGGAAAGAAGTTCTGTTGAGACTACATTTAGAGCAGATAGAGCTTTTTTCAGTAGCCACCCCTAACAGCCTTTCTGGTCTAGCTATGTCACTTGAAAACGTGAAAAAGTCACACACACATTCATCAGGTACATGGCAACTCACAAGCACAGAGCAGTCCTTCTCCTGAAAGTCAAGGTTTGCTATATCTATAATGGCAAAAGGATGTCTGTCTTTGGAATAGTCTTTGCCACTCTGTATCTGCCCTACAGATACGCCAAACCCACATCTGTATCGCAGATTTGCCCACAGAGAAGGTAAGGCATTCAATAAATAAATGTGAGGGAGTGACTGGACAAGAGGCTGCTCAGTAAAAGATATTGTTTTATTGGGAAGTTGTGGAATATTCAGAACTTGGGGGATAGTAATTTAAAAGGAGTCTGGAAGGCATTTTCTTAACCTCTGTGCCATAAATCAGAAGGAGCTGCTAGCACGTTTTCCATAAATATTGTGTTTCAAAATAACAACGTGATGGCTGTAGAGGGCAGGACAATGACTCTTTATTTACCTGTGGGTTTTGCTTATTCTCCCCATGTGCTCAGATCCCACTGGGGGCTCTTTCGGGCTCTTTCATGTTCAAGATCCTGGTTTGCTGTAAACTCAGCTTTAGCACAGGTTAGGGAGCCTGTTCTTCATCCTCTCCTGTCCACTAGGAGGCAAAATGCCTCGTTAGCGAGCCTGGCTTCTTCATTGCGGTGAAGCCCAACTACCAGAACCGCCCTCATAATTATTTTGACTGCAGGGCAGCGGGGAATGGCCTAAAGAGCTCCCATGGGGCTTCTCTGGTGCTTAGATTTGCAGGGGCAGAAGAGACTCCTATGGTCCTGTCAGTCTGTGTGGAGCAGATGAAAGCAGATGGAATATGGACCAAGTGCTTAAAAGGAATCAATGGGTTAATATATACTCCTGACAAAGAAGAGTTGGCTCTGTTTAATAGTTAGACTGGCTTCTGTTTATCATATGTTGTGTTGTCATTAGATGCCCAAGACCATCCTCGATCCCAATAACCTCCCCGCCAACATTCCCACGAATTTGGTAACAGCAGGCTGAAACTGCAAAACAAATGAAGCTTAATAATATTAGGCCCCTTGTCTCAGAACCCAAACCGTCAAGCAGCGTTGCATTCTGGAAATGCGGCATTTCGCTACTTAAAGGGGGTGCTGTGGTTTCAGCTGGGATAGAGTTAACTTATTTACTACCTGCTGGTGTAGTGCCATGGTTTGGATTTGGGATGAGAAATATTTTTGATAGCACACTGGTGGTTTTAGTTGCTAAGCTCTCAAGGCCTTTTCTGCTCCTCACACCGCCCTGCCAGTGAGCAGGCCGAGAGGGCACAAAAAGCTGGGAGATGACACAGCTGGGACAGCTGACCCAACTGACCAAAGGCATGGTCCATACCATGGGATGTCATGCTCAGCATATAAAGCTGGGGAAAGAAGAAGAAAGGGGACATCCAGAGTGATGGTGTTTGTCTTCCCAAGTGCCTGTTAGATGTGATGGAGCCCTGCTTTCCTGGAGATGGCTGAACACCTGCCTGCTGATAAGAAACAGGGAATTAATTCCTTGTTTCGCTTTGCTTGTGTGCGCAGCTTTTGCTCTACCTATTAAACTGTCTTTATCTCAACTCATGAGTTCTTCCTCACTTTTACTCTTCTGATTCTCTTCCCTGTCTCAACCAGGGAAGCGAGCGAGTGGCCACATGGTCCTAGTTGCCAGGTGGGGTTAAACCACGACAGGGGGCTTATAAGAAAGATGGGGACCAACTTTTTAGCAGGGCCTGTTGCGATAGGACAAGGGCTAATGCTTTTAAACTAAAAGAGGGTATATTCAGACTAGATATAAGGAGGAAATTTTTTACACTGAGGGTGGTGAAACACTGGCCCAAGTTGCCCTTGTAGAGAGGTGGGAGATGCCCCATCCCTGGAAACATTCTAGATCAGGTTGGATGGGGCTCTGAGCAACCTCATCTAGTGTAAGGTGTCCCTGGTCATTGCAGGGGGTTGGACTAGATGGTCTTTAAAAGTCCCTTCCAACCCAAACTACTCTATGATTCTACACTTATTAGACTAGTTTTTTGGTGCTTGGGCTTGTGCACTGATGTATAAACAGGTGTTATATGCCATTTTCATGACAGAAAGAGTTACTTTTGCTCCCTAATCCAAGGAAAAGCTACAGAAGGTGACCACTAAGGCTAACTTTCACTGAGTACAGTGCCATACACATTGTCACAGCTCCCAGCAGCATGGGCTTCTAAAAAAAAACAACAACCCACCCCATATTCTGAGTGGCTACAGAATTACTAATCACCCATTACTAAACTGTGAGGCCAGAATGGGAAGGATGATACCCTCCTTATGCACACATGGGCACACACAGTCTCCACACACACACTCTCCAAGCTGCACAATCTCCACACCCACACCCACTCCACACACACAGAGTCTTCACACACATAGACACTCTCCACACTCTCCACACATAAACACACTCTCCCCACACACAGGCACACTCTCCACACTCTTTACACACCCACACACTCTCCAGGCCACACACACAATCTCCACACACACTTTCCCCACACACAGATGCTCTTCACACCCACAGGCACACTCTCCACACTCTTTACACATGCATTCTCCACACATACTCACCAGGCCGCACACACAATCTCCACACATGCTCTCCCCACACATACACACTCTCCACACACACTCTCCCCACACACAGATGCTCTTTACACACACAGACACACTCTTCACACTCTTTACACACACACACACCCTCCAGGCCACACATACAATCTCCACACAAAATCTCCACACACACTTTCTCCATACACAGATGCTCTTCACACCCACAGGCACACTCTCCACATGTACATTCTCCACACATACTCTCCAGGCCGCACACACAATCTCCCCACACGCTCTCCCCACACATACACACTCTCCACACACACTTTCCCCACACACAGACACTCTTCACGCCCACAGACACATTCTCCACACACACTCCCCAGGCTGCACAATCTCCACACACACTCTCCCCACACATACACACTCTCCACACACACTCTCCCCACACACAGATGCTCTTTACACACACAGGCACACTCTCCACACACCCACACACTCTCCAGGCCACACACACAACCTCCACACACACTCTCCACACACACAGACGCTGTTCACACCCACAGGCACACTCTCCACGCTCTTTACACACACATTCTCCGCACACAATCTCCACACACACTTTCCCCACACAGAGACGCTCTCCCCACACTCTTTACACACACACACTCTCTTCACACACCCTCTCCAGGCCGTAGGCCGGCGCGGCAGGGGTTAATCCGGCGGTTGGTGGATGGGGGGGGAGGCGGTGCCGCGCTGACAGCTAGCGCATGCGCCCTGGCGCCTTATTGTGCCCGGCCGGCCCAGCCCCAGCGCGCCTCAGTCGGCGAGAGGCCGTTGGCGCGCGTGGAGCTGCTGCCCCCTGCGGCCGGCGCCGCGCCACCTCCGCTTCCCCCCCCGCCCTCTCGCCGCCGGTACCCGCCATGGAGTAAAGGCCCCCTCACCGGCCCGCCACGGGGGTGGGGGGGGAACACCCCACCGCCGCCGCCTCCTCCTCCTCCACCACCACCACCGCCGCCTCCTCGATGGCTTTGGTCACGGTACAACGTTCGCCTACCCCCAGCGCCACCTCCAGCCCTTGCGCCTCGGTGAGTCCGCCCCGCCAACCGCCGGCCCGGCGCTGAGGGGAGAGCGGCGGTTGGTGGCCGTTAGGGTCCGGCGCGCGGCGGCGCGCATGCCCAACAACTCAACTCGACCCCACCTGTCCCAACCCAACACAACCCAACTTGACCCAACCCAACTCAGCCCAACCCT
>JAOXNO010000007.1:8085148-8104816 GCA_028565335.1 Limnodromus scolopaceus
GAACTTTGTAGAGTAGGGTAGATGGTTGGACTCGATGATCCCAAGGGTCTTTTCCAACCTAGACGATTCTATGATTCGAAATAGGGCATCCTGGACATACTTCACTCTTTTTAAACTTCGCTTTGATGGTGAACGTTTCTTTGCACGTGCTGTGGGAAAGGCTTGAAGAACCCTGAAGTGGTTGAGAGACAGCAACACAGGGTATTTTCTGCGGGCACAGGATGGGAAGTGACTTGCCAGCTTGACTTCTGATAGCAGCGGGTTTTACTAACGCGCGGCGTCACTCTCCTGGGCTTGGCCGGGGTTCAGCGCCTCTGCGTGGGGTGGAAGCACGTCGTGGCGAAGGTGAGAACTTCCCGCTGTGATAAGGAACCAACAGCTCTTCCAGCAGGTGCAGCCTTTAGCTGCAGTCCCAAGGATGTTACAGAAGCTGTCTGCTGCCCTGGGCCTTCAATATTGTCAATCTCGGAGTGAGTGACTTACTCGCGGAGGAGCCGTGGAACGGGCCTGAGCCAGCTGAGAAGGCAGAGCTTTGTTGTCTGTGTTGCACTGCCACGATAAGAGAATTGGGAGGGGAAGCTGTGTTCAAGGATCTCTAATCCATGATGGTGGCTCTGACTGAAATGGAATAATCTTGTTTTAAAGGGTGCTCTAAACCACTAAAGCTTTATAAATATTAATTTTCTTCTTTTGTTTCCTAATAAAAGGCTTTTATTCATGAAATCACTATTTATTTATTAACTTGACAAACTAATAGCAAGCTCTCTTCTTTCAGTGTATGCATATGCCATATCACAATTCTGCTTGTCACCGTACATAAGAACTTCATTCATCTTCTTTAAAATGTCATTGATAACAACCTGGCAGTGGCCCAGCTTGGAGCAAGTTAACTACAAAAGCCTGCATTGTGAACCTTTCTGAGAGTACATGCTACATTAAGTCTAAAATTTAAAAAAAAAAAAAAAAAACAGAGAGGAAAAATGTGCAGGCTGGTCCGGGCTGATACAACTGCCAAATAGCTTCAAACCTCTGAAAAAAGCGGAGCTCTGTGTAGAGGAGTTCTGGCTGAAAATGGGATAGTTTGGAATGAAGGTTGCGTTCTGCTCACTTGAAAAACTTTGAGGTATGCTAAATTTGTAAGCCTCATCTTAAAATGAGAGGGAATGTCTTACTGAACCACAAGCAGCTGAATAAGAACGTGTACATGTAAAGATCTTGTTGTTTCCTTGTGTCTCCTTTCTTCAACTGAACGCCCAGGCTAAAAGTACAGTCTGTGAATAAGTCATAAGCCTCTGGGAGTTGGCTACTAGTAATAGTGTGAGGTGGTTTGTCTTGGTTGTAATAACCTTCCCCGACCCCAGCTGCAGTCTGTCCACCAAAGGGTATTTATCCACCTCTAGGGTCACACAGTGCAAGTGGGGTGTCTGTCACACACACTGAAGTTCAAGTGCGTGGTCTTTCTGGAGGGACCTGAGCTGTGCATTGCTCTTGCAGCCCTGTGTATGGGGCTCCACATTCATGGCACTTCAGTGCCTCTTGCCTTTGACTGTTCTTCAGACTATATCAAATTGTAGCATGGATGAGGTTGAACAGAATTGCCCTTGAAACAGAATCAGAGCTTGTGAAGTTCTTTGCGAGAAGCTCCCAGGGATCTTTGAAATGGGACCTGCCCCGTGCTACACGTGTTTCCATACAGCCTCTGACTGAACCAGCAAGTCTCACCAAACAATTTAACAGTTGTGCAGAACGTGAAGCTTCAAGGCATCTTCATCCAAGGACTTCTGGGAGCAGTGTAAGCGTGCAGTAAATTACCGTTGTTCCCATCCTACGCTCTGGAGATGCAAAGGGCTCAGGCAGTGGTGAAGGGCTTGCTTAGAACCGATGGGTGTTTACTCTGATTTCTGAACTGGAGTGGGGACTGCAAGAGTCTTCAGGGGGAAAAAAAGCGCTACAATTTCCTGCTATTTCACTTCTGTGTTTTTTTTTGTTTTGTTTTGTCTCTTTCTTAAGTATAGTGTATGGAGAGCCCCATGGGTTAGGGAACACTTCAGCTTCATCTTCAGAGACTTTTCGTATGTAGCCTTCTACTGAAGTCAATGGGCGTGGAGGTAAGCAGTGCTGAGTGCTTTCTGACAACACCACTGCCACCCACTCTGTAGCCTGATGCACACAACACTCCTTGTATTTGAGCATTGTTTTTTCTCCAAAAAAGTCGCATGCAGTTGCACAATGAAGACACTGCTTATTTGTGTCATGCAAGAATCTATTCCTCCTTGTTGGTACAAAGTGCGAGCATCAAAGCGTGGGGGAGTTCACAGATACTGCATGAACACTTGCCACTGGGCTTCGGTGACATCTCTGTATTATGTCAGAATAAAATGTGACTTCACAGTTGGTCTGTGAGTGGATGGGATTTGAACGTAGGGTTGAATGTTACTGCCTGAAGCCTTTGTGCTACTAATGCTCAACACCTTTTGCCCTGCTTTTGTTTGTTTATTTTTACAACTAATGAGTTTAGTCTCCCAATGGTTAATCATTTTATCATGAGCGGGTCAGAGTCAGTGAGAGTTTCCTGTTTCCTTGTCTTTCTGTTGATTTCCTTTTCTGTTGAAACACAACTTTCTCTGTTGAAACAACTTAGTTGCTGCACTCTTCAGTTTCCATCTAGTGGCTTAAAGCAGAGGGAAGGGGAACTGTCTGAAATAGGCTGATATTCTCACAGAGATATTGACAGCTGGGTCTGGTGACTAAATTGTTATGGTAAAACACAAATTCATTAGTTGATGCTGTTGAAATCCGCTGACTTTTCTGCACTTCTCATAGAAGGCTTTCAAATACCCAGCTGCAGACTGATCCTCTCCAAGCATGTGACACTGACATCAGTCCTAGAAGTGAGGCATTGAACCGCCTCCAAAAATGAGCTCATTGGCTGATATTCAGTGCACTGATTTAGCAAAATATTAGCTAATTCAATTACATAGTCACCTGTACATACCGTTTGAAAGATGGAAATCCATTCCAATTTTAGCTGCTGTCAAATATCAGTGTTACAATCCTAAGATCCTTTTGATAGGGTGCTGTGCTCCTATGTTGGCACCTGGGCTTGGCAGAACCTATCTCTAATTGCCACTAATTTGCTCCAAGACTTGCCAGTTTCTTTGCTTTTCTTTTCCCTGTACCCCTCCCAATAGGCAATGCGAGTTTGGGATTCTGGTATTAAGCCATCCCTTTAAAGCCACTCATAAAACTTACTTAATTTTCTTATGACTCTCTTGACTTGTTTAAATGGCTGCATAAAAGCACAGCTCTGCCCTTTCCCAGGAGTCTGGGTAGTGATTTATCTCCAGCCTGACCTGCCACCCAAAGCAGAGTGACAAGTCATGACCGAAATAAAATCAAACCCTGGCAGGGCCATCCTGGAGGCCAGCAGCTGGGTGCATCCAGCTTCCTCCTCCCCTGAAGCTGGAGGTCAGCAGTAACCACATACTTCCTCTTAAAACCCGCTCAAAGAGCCTGCGTTCGGGCAGCACGTCACAGTGATGGTGACCCCGAATAAACATAATTGCCCATTATTTTGTAGACTGGAAGAAATTCTGTATTACCCTGTAATTACAGTGGGAGTATGTTCTAGAAGCGAGTGCCTGAGCATCTCAGCATACGCCTGATTATTTATTAATCTGAAACAGGGGCATAAGAGAAGCAGTATGTTCGAAGAAGGGTTCATGTGAATTTGTGCAGAAACATTGTTGTCTCCCTCCCCCCAGCCGGTATTTTCTGCCTGTTATTGCCCATTACAGGATTGTTTGTTTTGGATGCTGTTTCCTGCTGAATAGAAGTCTTTATTGAGCTGGCCGTAATGTTGCTCTTTTCTTTCAAGAAATACTGCTGGTAACTTCAGACAGAGGAAGATGCTGTATCTTACGGGGCTGTAACAATATTGCCTAAATTGTGGTCTGTAAATGTGACTAAAGAATTATACTGTGAAAAACAGGATGGAAAAACTGCTGATGATGTGTACAGAAAGTTGAGATGATGAGAAGCTTTTAAAAGTCCTACGTCTAGAGCAAGAAAAGAAGCTAGGTTTGAAGAGCAGGAAAAGAAGCTAGGTTTGAAGAGCAAGCAGTAGAAAGTTAGATGGGAAGAACTCTGTTCCTGCAAGAGTAAACGATCCCTTGGAGCAGCCAAGGAGGCTGGTTGATGTGAACTCTGTGCACAGTTCAGTGGAGAGCGTGCTATGATGTCCTGCGTGAGACTGTCTCTTCCTACTTCTTGTTTACAAGAAGCTGGCGTGTTTTCGCAAAAAAAGCTTCTGAAACATGCTTGGTGGGGAGGAGGACTGGGATAACGAGATACTTCCTTGCATCTAGAAAGTGAGCTACAGCAGTAATGCAGCTCGTGGCCTAATGGCTGCTGCCTGGTTTTGGTTAACTTCAGGAACTGTGAGAAGCGAGGTCTCGGGGCAGGACTGTGCTGTCCCTCTTGTGCCTCAGCACATGGGTTTCTGCAGCAGCGCTTCGGTCACATACTTCGGATGCTGCCTCTGCAAAATGATGAAATAAACTTCCTCTTTTCCCAGTAAAATGCCTGTGGTAACACGCCTCACTTAGTTGTTTTAGTTCATCTTTGTTTAACAATAGCAAGAGCCGTGCAGAATACATGTAGGGCATGGAAATGGAGAACTGAGCCCCATCCTCCCTCTGCAGTTGGGGGGCAGGAGGAGGTGGGGAGAGAGGGAAAGGAGGAGAACAGCTTCCCCCACGCCTGCTTTGATACTGAAGAGCTCTTTCCACTGATTTGGGAAGGGGGTGGGGAGAGAACCAGATGCTCTTAGGAAGTTCATACCATTGTTAATAATGTAGTTCACAGATGGTGGTGAAGGCCTTGAAGAGGCTTTCATGCAGTACTTATGCTCTGTAATAGACAGATCATCACATAAGGGCTCACAAATAGAGATGACTTAATCCTGAGGATGAGTCTACAGTGATCTATTTGATAGTGGTCCTGCAGATCATTGCAACCTTTTTAAACAGTGAAGAGCATTTGGGATCCCTGAATGTCGCCCATTACTCCAGGATTGGACCAATCCCTAATTAATTGTCAGGATAAAATGTTAGTACAGCTTTGAGACTTTTCCAATGAAAGTGGCTCTTGTGAAATAAAAAACCTCAAGTTCCTTTGTCCTGGTACAGAAATCAGTAGAGGTAGTAGAAGTGTGAAAACCAGTTTGTGCAGTGCCATCTTGTTAAGAGGCAGTTCAGCTTTTATTTCCATTTATCTGGTTGGACTCAGAAGCAGACCTTGCATGTGTTTTCTTCTGAATAGCTGTCAGTACTTCTTGACAGCTGAGGAGAAGCATTGTGGGTTGCATGTCCTCTTGCTTTTTAAAAAAGAAGCGACTCTTTACTTAGAAGCTTTATAGCAAATGAACAGGGTGCTGCTTTTCAAATATGCAGAATCAGAGAAGTTTTAGCTCAAGTCTAAGCAATTGAATTCAAATATTTGTATGTTTGTGAGGGGCTTATTGATAAGGTCTTCACTGACTGTTAGACAACTTTTTATTGTCTGTAAGCTACATAACTAAAAGCATGTATTAGGGACCTTAAGCAATACTAGCTGGGATGGTAGCACTAGCAATCAGAAGTTTCAGATAACATGAGAGCTGATCTTTGCTTTGTTGTTTGCTGCTGTCTTTTCAAGTGTATCTCCTCCTTTCCTAAGAAATGTTTCCATAATGGTTTTTATTATTATTCTTAACTTCTTCAAGTTTAAAATGTGTTTAGTAAATTGGCTTCTTGTGATGTTTGTCATGTGATGGTTCATGAGCCCTGAAGAATGTGCTCCTGTGACTTCAGCCATGTATTTGCCCCCACCAATGCAGGCTGTATCATGTGTTCTTATTGGTCTTGCATTTTGAGCTAAGTGGTGAAGGGGGTGGCGGGTGGAAAAAAGGACTAAGCTACCAGAAATTCTCAGACTATTTAATTTGCGACCTTGTTCACTAGTTAAATGCAATCCAGGATATTCTAACTCTTCGATATTTTCACAGAAATGTTTCCGGCTTTAGAAGCTGGGCTTTTTTTTTCTTACTATCCTCTGAAAAAAGCAGGGGGTGAAAACATGCTTTGGCAAAAGAAATATCTTGAAAACTTGGGGGAAGGGTTTTTTTAATTATTTTTTTTAACACCTTGGTGAGGGGTGTGTGCTTTAATCAAGAAAGTTGGAAATTATCTACTCCCTTCCACTTTTTTGCATGTATCAACTGTGACATCTGTAAAGCAGTATCTTTATTACTGCAGTAAAATGAACAAAGTTGAAATGACCGTATCTGTGCCATGAGTTTACTGTTTCTCCATAAAGGCCAAGTGCTGGTAGTGAGCCTGCGTACAGCTCCTAGTCCCACTGCCAACGTGTCCATTCCACCTCTGCATGATGGAGGCTGAGCCTTCCAAGGGCTCAAGACTGACAAGGTCAAACTTCATATTAGCTTTGTTGCAAGCAGTGCTTTCAAGCATTTGGCCGTCCTTCTACTTAGCTTTAACTTCCTTCCTTGACACCATATAATACTGTTTTTCATATATGAGTGCTGCCACTGCTGTCCGGTTCTCTGTGTTCCCTCACCAACGTTGATAGAACAGCTGCTGTTGGGTATAAATCAGTGTTCTTAACTCTTTGAGATCAAGGCTTTCAGGAGAGATGACTGTCAGCTGAAGTTGTTCAGTGCCCTGAAGTCTCTGCATGTGGATGCCCTGACAGTAAAGCTGTCCGTCTTTAGTAGCTTTTATTTTTCAGCAGATGGGCTGTGCTCTGGAGTTCACATACTATTAGACTTTTTTGTACTTTTTATGTCTGCGTGGGCTAGTGCATTTCTTCAGATTTAAATCCAACATCAAAGTAGCATTGTTTTAATGCAGTGGTTTTTGTTTCACCTTTTTTCCTCCAAGTTGGATTTTATTTTCAGCTCTGACTCTAATATTTGTTGCTTCATAATTTCATGCTTTTTGCTTGCTCTTCACATTGTTTAAAAAAAAAAACAAAAAACAAAACCCAACCCACACACAAAACTTTCTTTTGCTTAGCTCATACAGTATTTCCATTTGGCTCAGAAGATGTGGATTTATGAGCAGAGGGAATCCTCGTTTGGCTGGTCACCTGAGCTTTCTGCAAGAGCATTAGAAGGATCTACAGCTTAAGTTCATCAGAAGGCTGGCCTGTTATAGTTTTAATGAGATTTATTATACGTGTACCTTTTGGATTCTACGGCTTTGGTCTTCAAAATAATCTGTATAAACCTTTTAGTAGAAGAACTGTTGACAGAAAACTGACTCTTTATACTCAATCTGCCCTATATTGACATTGTTGATTTTTGAAATTAAAATAATATCCCTTGTGCCACCGGCGTGCAACTTATCTGTGTTCTTTGGCTAAGTGCTTGTATTCCTGCTTCCCCTCCCAGCTCCTTCAATCCTCCCTCCCAGGAAACCACATTGATCAAACCCTGATATTGCAGCTCAGGCTTGGAAGAAACAAAAGAAGAAACAAATCTGGATGTTGCAGTTGATGGGTGATTCAGTGTGAATTTTATAGATACAGCTGCCATCCTAATGGGAGAGATTGGAGGGTGCAGGGGTGGGTCTTCTATGGGCTTCTTCCTATGAACTTTCAGCTTGTGAAATAACTGTGGTACCTCCAACTGTGGGAGGTACCGGAGGGATGTAGGTGTGCAGGAGTTGTCACTGTGCGAAGGCAGGGCTGGAGAGCATGGGCAACACGAGCAGGGAAACTGATGTCTGGAATGAGAGTATCTGGGTCAGTCTCCTCCAGAGCTGCAGGACACGGGAGACACTGCAGTAATCGTCGGGCTTAACTTCTTTCAGTTTGGTGACTTCTGTGGCTGTGTTAAATCCCCGTGAAGATGCAGGTTGACAGGCCAGTAGCTGAGGTGGCCAGTGAGCACTGTCATTTGACTTGTTCCATCACGATTTGGCAAACCGAATGACTAGGTGATCTCCAGAGGTGTGAAGAAGGATGTGGCTTGTCAGGGACAGAAGTCATCAGCTGTCCTCTGCTTGTGCTGGGTTTGTACGTGCAGCACTCAGGTCCGCTGAGGCAAATGCATCGCTGGGTGTAACGCCTTTCCTTTTTTTTTTTTTTTTCTTTTTTTTTTTATAACCGTACCTATTAATGGAAGCAGAGTGCATAATGTAATCTTAAAATAGCTACTCCATGAATGCAGAAACATTCCACTTCTGACTAATCGGCCATTCAGAATGAGCATTTAAATATGCACCAGAGACTGAGCGGCGGCTTTCCGTATCTGCGTGAATGGAGCTGGAAGCGTATGGCAGCTCAGAGCCGTGCAGGCATCGTGCTCCTTGTCTTCTCTTCTTGCACTGAGATAAGCAGATACGGGGTAACTGCTTCTAGGCTGGGAAGCAGGATGCATATTCTGCTCGTTCTCCCCTTGGTTAGGCAAGCAAGCTGATGGGGTTGTTCGTTCTCACTACCCCCGAGAGTGAGGACCTTGGAAGGACTAGGCTGATAAACAGTCCTCAAAACCAGATTTCTCTTTCTCTTGGTTGTGAATGGCGAGGAAGACAAAGAGCTTATGGTCCGAGTCCTGGCTCTAGTGCATAGCTTGAAGAGCTTGGCAAGCGCCAGGGAGCCCATGTGCAGTGTTTTTTCTCTGACAGGCTGCTCCACAGCAGTGTGTGCTGCTCCAGAGCCTCTGGTCCAGCTCCACAATGGGAATAAGACATGCAGATATGAGTGGGGGCTGCAGGAGCAGGATCCATAGTCTGTCGCGTCTCTGACCTACAGCCTGTCCCAGCTTAAGGATTTCTTTTGCAACTGCTCACTGCCTGCCCAGGGGAATCATAGAATGGTTAGAGTTGGAAGGACTTTGAAGATAATGTAATTCCAACCACCTTACCCTGGGCAGGGACATCTTCCACAGTTTCTCTGGGCAACCTGTCCCAGTGTCTCACCACCCTCACAGTAAAGAATTTTTTCCTAGTATCTAATTTAAATCTCCCTTCCTCCAGTTCAGAACTGTTACTCCTTGTCCTGTTGCTACCCTCCCTGATAAAGAGTCCTTTCCCCAGCTTTTCTTTAGGTCCCCTTTACGTACTGGAAGGGGCTATAAGGTGTCTCCAGAGCTTTTCTTCTCCAGGCTGAACAATCCCAACTCTATCAGCCTGTCATCACAGCAGAGGTGCTCCAACCCTCTGATCATCTGGTAGAGCACTGGAACAGGCTGCCCAGAGAGGTGGTGGAGTCTCCTTCTCTGGAGACATTCAAAACCTGCCTGGACAAGTTCCTGTGCAATCTGCTCTAGGTAGACCCGCTCCGGCGGGGGGTTGGACTAGATGATCTCCAGAGGTCCCTTCCAACCCCATATGATTCTATAGTTCATTGCCAAGGGAGCTGCCTGGCTCAGGTCAGCCAGGAAAAGCTTGAAGAAGTGATTTTCTTTCGCTGACCAGTGTTGCTTTTCCAAATACTGCGTGGCCTCTGTGACTGTAATTGTACAGCCATCTTATTGAGAGCTGACCTCAAAGGCGAGTTCTCCTCTCCTCCCAAAAAGGGGGATTTTCATACAAGGGCTTACGCTGGTTTAAGGCTGCTTTATCTTAGTGTAGCATAAACCTGTTTCTAGTTATCTTAAGGCAGAAAGCGACTGGGGGATTTGGATCGGACTGGATGATTGATTCCTGCTGACTTAAACAATCCATAAGGAGTGGCTTTTGCCCTTACCTAGGTAATCTTGATTTCCTTTTCTGGCAGAGGCAGTAAGTGCTTACTCTGCTCTCTCCCTTGCAGCAGGACAAAGTTCTGGGAAGCACCGTACTCTGAGCACCGGCTTCTGCAGCTCTGCTCTTCAGGTGGTTATTTATGCAAGGCACCAGCCAAAGGGAAGGGAGAGTTTTAACTGGATTAACCCTAAGAAGAGAGTGTGGGGATTTAGAGATTAAGGAACCAAAGGCAGCCAGCAATCACTGACTTGAAACCAGCTGTAAGAGAGCCAGTCTCTATGGACTGGAAATACAGTCCTTCCTTACCTGCTCAGTGTTGAGATTGGCAGCGTTTTAACCTCTCAGGTGTTAAGAGAAGATGGTCTTAAGGATACAGGGTGTGTGTAGGGTGTTTTCTCTTAAGACTTGTGTGTTGATGCGAAACTGTTCACAACTGGCACCTCTTTAAGAAAAAAAGCTATTGAAGCACTGGGTGCTCAGATGAGATCTTAAAACCTGGCACTCAGAAGGTGTGTTGGTGGCTTGCTCCGATACAGTGAGAACATCTGGTTTCAATAGACTTGTAGCTCTTCGAACTTAACACACTCCCCTTTTGCACCTTCTACCCTTGCCCTGAAGTGTTTCTATCGTCCCATATATATTTTTCCACTCATGCTGTTACACATCCCCTGCAGGGAAAATCCCAGTAGATTACAGGATTGATAGGAAGATTGGGAGGCGCGGGAGAGATCAACAAAAACCTGTTACTAAGGAGACAGGAGTTTTAGCTTTGTGTCTCTAATGGCCAGTCTGCCGAAGGGGAAACAGATGGTATAAAGGAGGCTGGGATTATATAGACAAGTACTGCGGGGCCACAAATCTGATACATCTATTGAACCAGGGGTCAGGCAAATCCAGTCTTGTGCCAAGACTAATGTGGTTCCTTTGCCTTTGGCACAGTGTTTCTGTCCTTCTGCCACTAAAGGCTGTTTTGGACAGCGGGCTTCTGCGTGAGGCATCCCTGCCCCTGGGAATAGCCAGGCTTGGCATGGAGAGAGTGAGGGCAAGTGGCTGTATGGAAACGTGTCCCCTTCTAACAGGAGATGCTGTACCCACCGTCAGCGGCACTCGCGTCCTGAGAGGGGAAAATAATCAAGCATTAACACTGCATTCTGCTTTAGTCCAATTTTTCTCCTGTTACAGATGTACACGTGTAGGAATGGGACTTCTGTTCTGAGAGAATGGGAGGACGGGTGGTGGCCACAGTCGCTCCCGGCTTTTGACACAGCCTGGCCTTTATTGCAATATAATGTTTCGCAGAGGCTTAAATTTCAGGAGTGATGCTCCCAGCTGCGTGCTGCTCGCCGGGCGCCTGTTTCCCCTGCTGCTGCCTGCTCTCTGGAGAGAGACGTGAAACCACACTGCCGTTCTGGACTGAGCACTGGGTAAATAAGCAAAGGCAGAATTCATCCCGGCCAAGCAGAAACAGCACTGGAGCTGCTTTTTGCAAGAGACTAATTAAAATCTCTTTTTCTTGTATTTAACTTTCAGGCTCTAGAGAGTGTTGCAGTAAACAGGACACTGTTTCATTAATAGATGGAGAGTGCTAGATGACTACAGTACTAGAATTAATAGCTTGACAGCATTTCCTTTCTTCCTCTTCTCTCCTCCTACAGCAATTTGGACTGATACCCAAATAAACAATAACAAATAGATTTTTGGAGGAGCTGGTTGGGAGAAATAACAAAAGTCAAGGGGCACTCATTATGCAACTCTGTTCTGCTCGTATTTGACTCATCCAGAAAACCCTGTTCCACTCCTCAGCTTCATTTTCCTTTTTTTTTTTTTTTTTTTTTTTTTTTTTGTTAAACCCCCGTTGGAGGAGGTGTCATTATATTTGCTGCCTTGTTTTTGGTCCCTCAGAAACGGCTTGGACCCTTCTGTCTCCAGTTGGCTGTAGACGTGCAGCGCTGAAAGAGTGTAGGCAGAACTGTACTGTGGAGAAACAGTCTACAAGAGCCTATAAACCAGCTTGTATTGGGCAATAAAATGGCTCAGCATGTTGGCTTAAGTTCCAACAGCGTGAGACTAATACCTGGGTGTATTTTTTAAGAAGTGAGTGATTCTGGGTAGTTTATAACTGTTACGTTCCAGTTCTTGTGGCGGTGGTCCCCTGCCAGAAGTGGGGCAGCTGGGAGACTGTTCTGTGCCCTGGGGATGCAGGATGTGAACAAGGAGTACACTTTGTACCTTGTGATTCTCTCTGCAGCGTCTTGCCAGGGAATATCTTCAGGCGTTCCTTTCCCTCTGCTCTCCAAAGACTCCGCTTTGTGTCCTGCATGTACAGAAAGCCGTCCCAGCAATTCCTTTTGAAGTTTTGCCTGAAACGCTTGGGTTTTTCTCCCTACCCAAACAGAGTCTAGAGGTTAGGAGACTTCCCTGCCAGTTCCTCTTCTGATATAGTCTAAATTCCTGCTGTTAAACCTCTACCAGCCACTTCTGCTCTAGATGTGTCACTGCAACGGAGCAGAGGCGCCCCGGCTGTGCTTTCCCTTGGATCCAGAATTGCACAATAGAATCCTGCGAGTGTCAGCGCCGACGCTGCCGCATCCAGACACGCTGCACAGTCTAGTTGCTTGGATACATCCTTTCCTTGTTTTTCTCACAAAGTGCTATAGTGGTTGTACAGGTACAATTTGCAACCTATAATTGTACCATTGAGCACAAATTCAGGTTAAGCAATGCTAAGAATTTGAAATATTAATGACTTCCTCTCCATATTGCTTTTTAGAGGTTGAGTATCGTGGGATTTGAAATGATTGAGTGTTCCTCTGCTCCCTTTTCAGAGCCTTTATTTCACCTTCTTATGTGTTGAATAACTTCCCACTTTGAGAAATTTTTTTCATCCAGAAAATTATCCTTTAATTATGGATGCAGTAGACCAAGGGCCCTAAAGCGGCCTGGCTGCTGGTTCTTATAGTTCAGGTAGGTCATGAAGATTTCTGTGCTGCTCCCAATTCAGCCTCTGTGTCGTACGTTCGTTACGTCAAGGGGAGATTTGACGGGAGCTTGCAGGGATTGGATCTCGGAGGAGCTGAGTGGGTGAGAGTATCTTCTACGTTCTGGCAGGGAGAAAGATGCTTGTGTGTTACAGCCAGCCCCTTGGCTTTAAGAACGTAGGACCGAGCTGGTATGGGGTGAAGATGCAACTTAAATGTCTCTCATACATGGCTGCGTGTGCTTTCCTCTGGGTAGTTTAAGACAAGCTGTCAAAATGAAAAGACTGTGCCTGGTTATGCTGCTCCTGAACAGGAATTAGACTTTTTACAAGAGTGATGTGCTGGCACGGCTTCATTCTCTGGACACAGCTGTGACATAAATAGGAATGATATCCAGATAGTTCTATTCTTGTTCCATTATGGGAATAATATATTTCATATATGATGCAGGTGAATCTGCATTGCTTTAGTGGCCCTACTATACGTTCTGGGAAAAGTCAAGGCTCTGGAGCTGTAACTTGAACTGTGCCTGCACAGAGCCCTACAATAACTCCCTGGTTTTTAATGGAAATAACTGTAGTGGGGATAAAAATGAGGCCGCTGTGAGCGTGCACCAAGGTAAACTAGATGCTAACAGGAAGATGGCTGATTGCAAGACAAAGACCCTTCCCTTCACAGTGTACCTCCCTTCCTTCCACCCTCCTCCTCCTAAAATAGCCCTTCAGCATAAGGAGTGGAAACCAAATATTTCCCTTTTTTAAAAACACATGTAATACTCGTTCATTTCAATGGGAAACTGATTTACTGACTTAAACCAGAAGCTGGTGCTGTGCCTCTGCTACGTCTGCTCTATGTCCTTATTCCTTCTAATGTGTAATAGTATTGCTCACCAATTATAAAAGATTATGAGCTGCAGTTCCGGGTCTCCAACTTCTCTGCGTATGGCTCTTTAGTACCCAGTTTGCTTTTCAGGAGCTTTCAACCTTGTTTAGTTCTAGCTGTATTTTTTTGTTATTTTTTTTTTTTTTAAATGCAGCAGTTCAGGAGACTCTTTTTCCCAGCTGGAAACGGGCCCAACTTCTAAGGTGAAGATGTCAGCCCTCTGGGTGAGGAGGTGCACGTGGCCATGCTGCTTCTGAGAGCTCTTGGAGGCATTGTAAGGTTGAGCAAGAGCTGTGTTTGTATGGACAGGTATTGACTGGAAGAGGGTCTGAGGTGTGAATGTCCATCCTTCGTAATTGCACAGGGACAATTTCATGCATGTAAATGTGTCACCCTGCGTGAATGGATAATGAACGGCTGCTCATTGCGGTAACCTGTGGAGCTGGGATTTCATTTTAATCACAGACTGTTGGTTGTGTAGAAGCCCTGCCCTGAGATTTGCCAGCGTACACATACATAGCTGTGACTTGGTGTTAGTCAAACTATACCCTTGACATCGGTAACAGTTCCCAGTATGAAAACTGGAGTTATTGTGCCTGTGCTTATACAGCAAGTGAGTTTTCGCACGCTTGTCCCATCACCATAACCATTTGTTGTGGGGGAAACAAACTTTTCTAGGCTTTAAGATTTCCAGTGGACAACTTCATTAACTTTGCCTAAAAGGAGTCTAAGCAGGTATCTTCAAGGTTCTGGGAGGCATTAAATCTAGCAAAACATCACAATTATGTTAAATATCTGCCTTTTCTGTCATACTTGCACAGCATTGAAAGGCTTTCTAAAAGTTAGAGGGAGGGTCTGCTCAGGGAGATAATAGATTTTGATTCCTAGTGTCTGTGAAAGTCTAGAGATGGTGACAACTGATATGCTACAACACAATTTTAGAGAGAAGTTATGTGTAATACTCCTTCCATGTAGGGATATTTAGTGTGAATATGTATCTACAATGTTTGTGTTCTTCTTTTTTTCCCTTGGGTGTGTCTCTGTGATTAAGGCAAAAGCTGTTGTGCTCCCCATCAGGCAAGCTTATTTCACTGCCGAAATTCAATTGACAGTAATCTCCTCTTTAATCTGTTGTGGTGTGGTGTAGTGTAGCAGGCTTTGTCACACTGTATTTCTCATCCTGACTCTTGTTGCACCAGTTGGAGGCTTCTAATTTTTTGTCTTCAAGTGTTTGAGTTTTATTTCTGCAGTTTTTAGTGAGGCCTAATCTAAACAAGGTTTGCATAAATCTCTTAGCTCCAGCGGGAAGATGAAAGCTTTGATAAGGAACTTGTTTTTTTCTCTCTCTAGAGCAGGAGCGCAATGTCTTTGACCTAAATATACCAATTACTGACACAGCAAAGTGATACAGAAAACAATCCGGAAGGAATGCCAACCTCTGAATGAAAACTTGGCTGCAGAAAGCTATTGCTTATGTGGAACCTCAAACACAGAAGAAATGTGAGGAGGAAAACAGTGTTCATTCAAAACATTTCATGCAAATAGTGATGGGCGAAGGAGAAAGGGCTGGAGAAAGCTGCTCGTTTACCCCTTATCCCTACAGCTTTGGAGAGGTAAAAGCACTATGCACAACACAGCACCGTTCTCCCCCTTCCCCTTTCTGGCCTAGTTTGCTCAGCTTAGCTTTTTGAAGAACTTTCATGTCAAACTTAAAGGCTTCCTGGTAGCAGCTTCTATTTTTAAAACAAGTTTGATGGCAAATGTAAGTATTTCAAAAGGTGGCTGTGAGTTAGCTCTCTAGAACATGGTAGGTAACTTTATTAATTAGTTTCATAATTTTTAATAAAGGTTAAGGTTAACTGTCTCCAGAGACCGAGGGATTCTGAAGTGAACTGGTTTTCAGTTCAGCTTTGAGACCTATCCTCAGTACGTGAGTACTTGCACATCGCTACTGAGGAGATGGTTTCCATAATATACCAAATAAATTGTTTCACACAAACTGCTGCAGATTTTTGGTTGTCTTTGTTCTCCATGTTGCAGCTGTGGAACTTGCAAACTCTGGCTGCCCAATTTTTTGGTGGTCAAATCACTCTTTTTAGTACCAAGCTGCTGCTAGAAACAGCCAGGCTGGAAATGGTACCTGTTAGGGTTCAGCATTCCCCTTCCAGCCCCGGAAACTCTCGCTGGTGAATTTGTGTGTAGTCTTGGACTTCCTGCAAGAAAAAAGGGAACCTTTTGTCAACCCAGGTTTTTGAGTCAGTCCTTGTTTCTTTTTACCAGCGAGAGTGTTGTTGCTGGCACTTGGACTTTACTGCAAATGCAGGATGTGTGGGCTTTTTGCTAACACAGTTTATTTAAGAGACTGATATAACTGAGACTACTATATGAAAGTCTCTCTGCTCCAGAAATGTGTAATAGATATTTGGCAGTCTGACTCATGCATTTGTCTTACTTTGTTCCAGCAGATGATTTGAGATTATTGATAGGACCGACCTGCTGTTGAATAGGCATCTGTCAAATACTTCATCTTGGAAGGTGCTGAACTTCAGTTCTAGGTGATGTCCATGCACGGATCCTGGTCCCTTGGACTTCAAGGGTCTCTATTCAGTTGCTTCTTTGGGCACCTAATGCCAGTCCCGTACAGATGTTGGATACCCCAGGGCATCTCTAATGCCACTGTGTGTCTGTGTCAAGAGTTGAGTTGAGCCCTAAGGAACCTGAATGTGCAGTGGATGCTCTTATCTCCAGGTGACTTGTGTTGCGTTAGAGCAAAGGCTGTGGGTGCAGTAATGGCACCCTCTCTGCAATACTCCACCAGGATGGGTTATCCCTGCGTTGGGTAATAGCTGAGGGAGGGTGGTTTTTGTACTGACTTGCTTAATACTTGCTGACACACAGGGAGAGCTCCTGTGTGAAGGAACTTGCCACGCACGGTACAGCTGTAGCCAGAGAAAGATACACTGGGAAATTGGTGGATGCTACGAAGTGAGTATTTGCATGGTTTAACAACTGGATCGATGCCTGGATGAACAGCCTCTGATTTGACTAAAGCAGCTGCCTTCTTCCCAGCAAAGGTCACGTTTGGCTCAGAGGCTCTTAGTGTGTGTTTGAACAACTGGATGGGGTGTAGCCAAGGGAGGGTGGGCAGAGAACTAGAAGACTGCTCCTTTAATTACAAGCCATTTCTTTGTGGTATCTCCTTTGAGACTGGCTCCAGAGTTGTTCGCAGGACGGTGGGTTGACAATGTTAAGTGAAAGCCTCTCTGATGGCAGGGCTACATCTGAATCTTGCTGTGGGTTTTGGGGGGGGATCTATATTAACTGAATGTCCATTATATAGATAAGCTGCCAAGTTGCACTTCACTAGGAGAGGTGAAAAGGCTTCAAGTTCTTTGTCTCACATAGCTTCTGCATTCTGACTCTTGCATAAGACCTCTCTGCCCCTGTGAATAAGGGTCTTTTTTAAAAAAAAGAACATTATTGACTTTGAAAGTTAACAGCTTCAAGAAATGAGAGTGGTTTCACATCTGCCTCCTGGTTCTGCCTTCCTATGAGGAATTTGGGATCGCTCACTGCTGGTGTTTGTTGCAGTGCAGAGGATTCCTGTAAAAGGGGAAAGCTATCAAATAATGAAATTGCCCATCCAAAGAACAACACCTTGCCAAGATTTAAAAAATGGAGAAGGGAGAGAGAAGTTCTGTAACGTCTGAAGTGTGTACAACACAGCTCTGAGTAAATTGTTGAGACTCTTGATAGTTGGGGCTTTGGCCACGCTCACTCCTGATAAAAACACTTTCCAGGCATTGCCTCTGCAGTCAGGTACTTTGGCATAAAATTGTATGTAGCAAGCAGTTATTAAATCAAAATCTCTTTTAACGTTTGAAAGATGTATTTTTAGGGTGTAGTCTCTGTGAAATGTTCCTTGGTTAATAGAAATATAGTGAATGTTAGACGCATGACTTATGCTAATAATCGTATCTCTTACAGTAAAAGAACTTGCTGTGATGTTCCTAATGTTAAATACAGGCAGACAGCTCCAGTCCCTGTACGTAAGAATGCAGATTGAATCTTGTTTATCATTACATCAGTCTGCAAAAAGGAAATTTATAAGAGCAGAATTGTTTGTGTGACATGGAGTGACTCCCATTGTATAGAACAGAATAGCACTCAAAAATTTCTCTCCTCTCCCTTGCCCTTTTGATGACAGATAGTTGGCAGCGGATCAAAGCACAAACAGGATTAATGTTTTGCATATTCTGTCCTACATGGCCTGAAAGGAGCAGAGATGGAATTTTTCATCTTTCACTTTAAACTGCATTTAATATCGTGGCCTAGTTTAGAGCTATGCGACTCATTCCTTCCATTTCCCCCGAGGCCTCTGTTTCTGGTCAAGGAAAGCAGGGCATGACTCCCTCTGGAGCTCATCAGCGCTGCTCAGCTTCCTCCTCCTCATAGGCTGGTGGAAGAGGCTGGAGCAACCTCCAAGTAGTGATTCTGGAAGCTGTTGTCACCTATTGCTGTGGGTACAGCAGGGGAGCTGCAGGCCACAGGGAACCCGGGGCAGGGGCAAGATCCAAGGTTCTTCTACCGCAGCTTTAAAAGCTGAAGTGAGTCACTGCCATGGGTCTCATCTCCAGATGGCTGGTTTCAGTGTCCTAGGATGCTCTCCAAGCATGTTCCTTCTCAAAGATGTCCTCAGAAAGGAATGTTTAAGATTTTGATCCACATTTTGGCGGATAAATTGTTTCACTGGCAGCGGTACTTTCTCCTCTTTGGAAAAAAAAAAAAAAAGAAAACTTAAAAATGGCAAGAAAATTTGAAGGTGCTTGTTTAAGTAGTCGTGTCATACTGGACTCATTTCCTTCACTGAAGCTTGCACTTGACCGTGCCTTGGGCACGTCTTCTCTGTCCTGCCCTCCCCTCTAGTGGGGTGACTTGTCATTGCAGCTTAGTTTGGGCTGAAAAGTTACTCGGGAGGGTTTTGAGGATGTTTTGCAGTTGCAGAGTTATGTAGTGACCAGAACACTGTGCAGAGAACTGTAGGATGGGTACGGGATACACGGGATGGTAGCACGGACTTCGTGGAAGAGGAGAAATAGTAGTGGTGGGAGATGTGAAATATGGGAGCATTGTCTGTAGCTCCTTTGATGCTGAGTGTCCTCTGTCCATGAGAAAGTATGGATGCATTTGCAAAGGAGATAGTTGATGGGGTGAAGGTGATTCAGATACCTGAATCTGACCACTCTGCAAATACCAAGCCAAAACAGGAGATCCAGGGAAGGAGTAGGTGCAGGCTGGTCAGGGTTGCTCATGGGACGAGGAGGAGGTTAGTGAAGGTTGGTTGTGTTCCAGAGAGCATCCCAGGTACTGGTGATGGATCTCTTGTCTACAGTTCTGTTCCTGTAGACAGTCAGCTCTATTCTGGATAGATGGTGCTTCTCACACAAATCTGCTACATTTATGTCTAATATTAAAGAGATCTTGTACGAGCTTCAGCAGAGACAGATGGTAATTGATTGGGCCATGTCTAGCCTCCTCCACACTGAGCTCTCGAGGGCTGAATTTTGAGTGGAGCTACGATAATGATCTGCGTATTTCAGGATCTTCTCCTGTCATTTGTGGGACTTTAGGCATACCAGGCTTGCCAGTTGCTGTGATGAGGATTTTTTTGGCATGTGGAAATGGCCATTCATTATAATTCTAAAAATGTTTGCATAGCTTGGGTTCCTGAACAGTGCGGTAGAGATTTCAAGTGCTCTTTCAGTTGTTTTACCTTGATGTGGGTTTGAGGAACCTGTTCTCTGACCAAATGTACACTTTTGAGCCGTTTTGGCTTATTCAAAACCCCCATCGTCTCTTTAGTTATCCTGCCTGTAATGAAACCTCTTCCCCTCCTCTCTGACCTCTTCCTCTTCCCCCCCAAGTCGACTTTTTTGTCAACCCACAGAGCTCGTGCTCTGGTGGGGTCTGAGAATTCCAGCGATAACAAACACAACCACAACAGCTAATGGTGTTTTCAACAGGACTTGAAATAAATAATAAATTTGTCCTGAGGA
>JAOXNO010000007.1:8108277-8118362 GCA_028565335.1 Limnodromus scolopaceus
CTAGAGTCTTCTAGAAGTGCAATTTTCCCCAGTATTAGAAGAAAAGTTAGTCCTGTGTCTCTCAACCCAGGACAGCTTCTTTTCTCACCTTGTGCTGAGCTCTGGTTTTCTTGGGACGCCCCTGCCCTGGCCAGATGCTTAGTATGTTTTAAAGCGTGTTTGTTCCTGCAGAACTGCATGACCCTAATAAGCTTTCACTGACAGAACAGATCTTATACCCCATCTCCAGCCAGTGCCTGGCAATGCGTATGTAAATGTACTGTGAAGCAGAATTAATTGCTGAAATGTCTCTACGGAGGTACTGCTTTGGGCTTTAGTAGGTAGGCCTAGTAAAATTCCACAGCGCATTAGAGATTGTGCATATTAATTTTGCATCTAAAGCAGCATAGGATGTCAAATTTCCACTTTTGAGTCCATGCGCCCTCACCCAGCCCTATTTGGCAGGTTTATTGCTTGCTGGTTTTGTGTATTCTTACACTTGATTGCTGACACTGAACTATGAGTTAATATGATCTACATAAAGGTAATAAAAAAACCCTTCATTTTTTACCCAGAAGTAAACCGTGTGTTTGGCTCTTGGCCTGCCTTCTTTGGCAGGGGTCACTGGAAGTCCATGCGAAGGCACGCTAAATCCTGCCGTGGCAAAAATTCTTGTAATGTTGAGGTTTTAAGAGGGTTTTGAGAGAACATGAAGTGACAGCTGAGCAGAAAGCGGGTTCCTCTGTAGTGACAGCTACGTGCAGCAGCAGCGAGAATTTCCTTTGCCTTCTACAATCAAACCAGTGAAATGCAAGTCTTTGGATTCTGCATATATTAAAGCATATTAACTTTTTTTCTCCTTTCCTATGTATGCAGGAGGCAGACAGTGGGGAAGAAGAATGCCGGTCCCAGCCCAGAAGGTAAGATTGTCACTTGAGGCTTGCAAGAGTCCTCGAGGTTATCTTTCTGTGTGAAACGTTCCACAGGGGGGTTTGTTGTTGTTCTGGCATGTTCTGCAAACCTGCATCATTTTCTGCCTTTTTGCGCAACCGTCTTAATGTGTACCTTACTGAAGGTACACATTTTCCATTGTGTACCTTCATTTTGTCCATTTTCCTATGGCCTAATTGATAGGTAAAGGGGCTACTGCAGCAAGAAACAGGAAAAGTGAGATCACACTGAAAAATATTTAGGGGGAACAGTTCACAAAGATGTCAGGGAATATATTCTCCAAACTGTTGTTTGCATCCAGGAAGCGGTGTCTTGCCTGCAGACATGTTCTGAATAAATGGCGATGCACCACTTCTCTGTGCACATGGAGACTTTGCTTATATCTTAGGAACAAACCCTGGTTGTGTTGTTCCTTAGCTCCCTCCACTTTCATATGTTGTTTCTCAGGATTTGATCCATCATCAGAATATTCCGAGAGGAATAACCATCCTAACCAACTCTTGGTCTCTGGTTAAAAAGTTTCTATTGCCATCAAGAGCTGAATTGGATTATTCTAGTTACCAGGAGTATCACAGGAGAGACTCCAGCAGTGATAGTCACCCTCTAACTGTGTTTCTTCACCTTCTGGTTATGCCCTTGTGTACATCTTTGGGATTTGTGAAAAGTAATGTTGTGTACATCTTTGGGATTTGTTCTATTTCTAGAACATGAAGTACAGGGTGATCCTGTGCCATAAGGGCAACCTGTTGCTTAAAACAGCACGTTCAGTGGATGGGTAGATATTTGCTGCTGGTGCAGGTAGTCAAATATCTGCTCCAAAGCTGGGAGAACACTGAGAATTTACAGGGGTTTTTTATTTTTTTTTAAATTGGGATTGTTTGGCATGGAGATGTTCACTTTTGTAAATACCAGTTTCCGTTGGTTCAAGAAGAACCTTTTTTGATAAATGGTAATCTCTAAAAACCAAACAAACATTGAAACTTGGCTGATTAAACGGTGACAAGTATTAATAGCTTTTTCATAATGTAGTCATAATCTTAAGGGTAGATTTCTTGAAGTCTTGTAAGATTTATATCCTGTCCTCTAGGGCATCAAAAGAATTATTTCAGCTAAACTTAATAAAAGCAAAAGCTGTATATACTTGGTAACTTCTCCAGCAGCAGGAGCACTTTCTTGGCTTAAACTGTTGCAGTTAAATTCTATGAAAGGCGTAAGATTCCCTCCAGAGGGAGTAAAGGGGAAGTGAAGGTGAAATAGTTCTCGCTTTATGAGCTCTTTGGCTGTTACAGTTCTTTGCTTAATGTTGTTTGTATGAGTAGGTAACAGCGGAAGCTGTAATTTCTAGCATTTAAAAGGCTTGAGCAAGATTTGAGTTTTGGGTTTGGGGCCAACTTAGATGAATCTGCAGAAGAAAAGGCTGTCATGGTTGTGCATTCCCATGATTTCAGTGTAATCCTGTGATTGTGTGGCCTGGAGAAGGTGACTGGTCTGTTTCCTTCAGTCTGCTACCCTGAAGTGATGATTTAAGAATTGCTGTTTCTTCATTTTACAGCTTTCATGACTGAGAGGGAAACTGGAAAGCAGAATTCCCAAAGGCTCAAACTGAACTCAGCTAAACTCTGATTTTTAATTTCACTCAGCCTTCCAGCAGTCACAAGATCAACTTATGACTTGATCTCAGTATACATAATGTATTGGAGGGGGTGGGAGGTATTTAATTGTTGTGGGCACTTAGCAACAATTGTAGGTTAGGTTTCAAACAAGGGTTTTTTAATATATTTTAAATAACTTCCTGGGGTAGGAAATGACAACCTGCTGTTGATGTGGTGATCTGAACTCCATGACTCCTGTTGCTGGGGTCAGAGAGCTAACTGAAACCAAGATCCTTCTTAGGGAAAACAAGGGGGTGGGTATTAAATGTGTTTGATTACAGTAGGATAAAAATAATAGTCAAATGTGGATAAGTTGTCAGCCTGGAGTCCTGCTGTGGAGGAGCAACAGATGTCTATAAACAGCTTTTGAGTATATCTAATCCCCAGTCTTCAAGGGAACATACCAAGTGGTAGCTGTTAAAAATGCAGACAGTAAAAGGGCAATGGATGGAGTTTGGCTTTAAAAGCAAAGGTTCGTTATCAGCTGCGGTGTCACCAAGGTAGGGCTCTGCAGCAGCCTGACATTCCTAACTGCCTGCCTGGACAAGGCCAGGCTAGTGAAGTTCTCCTGAGGCATAATTCAGGTGACCTGGCTGTAGCTACAGTCAGTGTTTGGGGTGGGATTTTTGCTATTGGTAAAATTCTTCTGACGAGGAGTCCTTTTGTCTCCTGCAGTCATGTCAGATTTGTTTACACACTACCTCAGGGTAGCGTGGTTGGCATCAAGCGTGCCCAAACTCATCAACTGGACATTGAATGCAAGAGCATTACTGTGGCTAAAAGTGTGTTTGGGTTAATAAAATAAATGTTCAATATTTATAAAATAGGATGTTAACGCATAGAGGTGTTATAGTGCTTGCAAGGGAATTAACTTAAGGCCTAAGCATAAGCACATAGACATGTCTCGTGTCAGAAGAGTGATCAGTCTTGAAGATCATTAAGTAGAGCCTTGACTTCCAATGTCCCGAGCCCCCATGTCTCTGCACAGTCGACGGATTGAGATCTCAAATGAGACAAATGTTCCACTCAGATCCAGCTCAACAGCATTGCTGGTCCTGTGGCGAGTAATTTCTAGATAGATTCTTGTTTTAGGTTTCTGCTGTTTACCCTTTCTCACTGATGAGATACGGGTTATATATTGGGGTGAAGGGGAACACGCAGAAAGGAGTGGCAGTATGACAGCAGGGGTGACTGCTGCCTGTTGAGCAGGGGCTGTGAAGAGCAACCAGTCTAAAATGTCCCCCAAAGAGGCAGAGAAGTTAGTTTCAAACAAGAGCTTAAACTTGTTGGTAAGTGCATCAAGATCATCGTATCTAAACCCAGTAATCTACCTGGGTGCTGACCTGTTTGTGCTTTTTAAGATCGAACACCACAAAGGACTGTGACCGCGTGGACTCAAGTCTCGCAGACAAGGGAGAGGAAGCGTGTGAAACTGTTGTTTAAACTTAAACCTGCTCTGCAGAGCAGTCAGATGGGAAGACAAGTCTGCACTTGCCTCTTCGTTGGGGTTTGCCTGCGTGAAGAGGGAGCACCAGCACAAGCTCAGTCAATCCTCTCCCCTGCCATTGCCCGTCCTTGGCTTCTGCTCTCCCAGAAGGGCTGGTCCTTCCTATAACACTTCACGCTCCTACACTAATGCTCTTAAGACCGTTTCAGCCAGCACCATCACGGAACGGGGAGTTTTCTGCTTTGTGAATGAGAGGAATTCACTTAAAAGCTTTTCTCCAAAATATGGAAAGAGCAATTAGATGTGCAGAAAGAGAGTTCATGGTTGCTCTGCAATTACCCTTGGAAGGTGCTTTAAACAGTATTTTCTGGCAAACTCTTTTGTGCTGATGCAAAGAGGAATGGTTTGTTTTCCTACTCGAGGAAATTGCATTTTTATAAAGACTTCTATTCATTACTAAAAACCACAACAAATTAATACTGCAAATACCTGAAGCTGAGCAAATAGGTGAAAACCAGCTTGGCTTCAGGAATATTTTTTTCTCCCACCCAGGCTTGCTCTGGGGGAAGCCCAGGAGGGTCTCTGTGTCCTGCCGCAGCTCTGACCATTCTTGCAGTTTATGGGTGAGACCCCCAAACCCCTGACACGGGTCCATGTTCTTGCTCTGGAGTCCCTGACCAAGCCGGTCCTGGTCACCTGTCTAACTCTTGGCTAATGGGACTAAGAGCACTGCACAAGCAGATGTCCTGAGCAATCTATTTGTTACATTTATTACCTTCATAACTACTTTCTAGACGTTTTTATTAGCCTATCTGGAGGCTGTACAGCTCGCTGGCTTGCGCATCTCTTCTCCAGTCCCCAGATGAGCTGCTGCCACGCTGAATACACTCCAAGTGGGCATCTGCATTACAAACCTCTTTGGTTCTCCTGATGTTGTTAAAACTTACCTAAAATGCATGTGTATTGAGCTTTGAGTTGTGTTTACACCAACTGATCTATTGACGTTCAGGTTTTGTGTGCTCTGTGCCAAGGTTGCAAGGATTCAGCATCTTTGTTTTGCTGACAAAGGACATCTCCAGGGCTGGGGGCAGCAGCGATGCTGCAGTCTGTGCTGGATTTGCTGTCAGGATCTGCTGGTTGCTTTTTTGGGGTATATATTTGAAATGGTGCCTCTGTTTCCACACTATCTGTGAATTTACCAGCTCTGTCTGCTTTGAAAGAGCTCTGGTTGCTGAAACGCAGCATTCAAGGCTGTATGGTGACTGCTGCCTATAAAATTGAGTAAGCTGTACTGCTCAGCGAGGCTGCTGGGGTCTTCAGAGCACTTCTTTGATCTTTTATGGCCTGGCACTTGGTCAGACTAAAGTCCGTTTGCTTAGGTAGAGCTGAGGAGCCTGCCATTCCCTGCAAGTGCCACAGAAAGTGGTTAGATCCTGCTCGAAATCTGGGGTTTGTTACCTAAAAATATATCCCCTCTTCAGGTGGGGGTGAGAGGGTGGTGTTAGAAAGGAAAAAAATCAAAGGACCAAAACATCGCCTTTCGCAGCCCAAGTATGGTTACCTTCTGGTTTGTTTTTTTTTAGTCAAAATAGTTCCTTCCAGGAGTGAACTGGGAAGGAAAGCAAATCAGATTATTGCCATGATAACAGTTGGATGTGCCAAGATGCCTCAAGGTTTCAAGCTGTGAGTAAATACCTTTGTTTTAGGAGCGGAAGGCCACAGTCTGAGGCAGGAGCTTATGGTTTGTAACAGTATAAAAGTTGTTTCTCAAACAGTAAGTGGAATTGGTGCACGTGTTTCCTTGTGGAGGGCAACAGCTCAATAAATTGTAAGCCAACTTGTTAGATTTTTAAACTGAGACCCATGGTAAGCTTCTCTCTACCTGAGGGTTACAGCAGATGTTACGTGCTGTTCCCCGGGGAGAGAGGGGGGAGTGATTCTCTGGTACCGAATTGACTGCATCACCTCCAGCCCGCACCAAGATGTGCAAATCTTCAGCATCCTGTGTCTGTTGCGACTTCTGGAGATGTGTTATCATCACCATTTGGGGCTGCTGGGGCTCCTGACACTTCTGGGTATCCTTACAGCGTATCTTGTGTTAGAAGAGAGACTTGAAAAAACCCATGCGCTGTGAGTTCTAGCAACGACCCCTTCTTTGTGCTTCCTTTGGTCTCTGCTGCAGCTGCCAAACATCTATTTTGCTGGTACTTAAACAGTAGCTGGATCTTCTAATGGGCGTGCAAGACAACGTAACTCCAGATCTTGAGTACGAGGGCACTGTGTGTGTGGTGTACAGGAAAGCTTGTGTTTATCCACGCCGGAGATTACTAAGCTCCTGTAGTATGAACCTTATCTTTAGAATGTGTTTCCTGAATCCATCTTTCTGTCTTTCCTTTCAGTGACAGCTTAGCCCTCTCTGTGGCGTTTACTCCAGCTGCTTGTGGAGAATGTCATACCGAGATAAAGAACGGTTCTGTTAATCTGCCAGCTCTGCTGACCACCAGAGAAAGTTCTGTGGGCCACACATCACGATTCACTAAAGTGGGTCTGTGGTCTTCATTTCTGAATACCGGGTGTTTTAGCACCGAACTGTGAGCACTTGTAGTAAAACTTGGGTTTATTAGATTAGTAACAGGTATTTGCAGGGCTAGTTGACTGCAAGGTCTGTGTCTGTGGTTGCAACATGTTCAGTCCAGTCCGATTACATACCTGTGGATCACAATAATGTCAAAGATGACTTCAGGTATGATCTTCAGGCTGAAGGAACAAGCAGACTAATATCATCACGTTACCGAATTACCAGATAAACACACGATGCCATAGCAGGGAGCTCGCTCACAACATGAATGCTTATGAAAAGTTTGTTAATGTGTCATTCTAAGTGTGTGAACAGAGGAGAATGAGGAACAAGGCCAAGACAAACTGGGATGTACAAGGAATGAAGGTGGGTCAGATCCTTCAGCTACCAAAAGGCTCTGCTGGGCACAGAGCAAGCCCAGAAGAGCTGCCCCCGAGCACTCAGGCTCCTTCTGCAGAGGCTGGCGAAGCAGGGGCTGACCAGGAGGTGCCATAAAGGATTCCATACGTACTTGTGTCTCCTGCCGAACATGAACCAGGTGCTCTACGCTAGAGGAATTGAAGTCAAGGAAAGATTCCTGTTGTAAATAGAAAGGGAAACTCCAAAATAGCCATTCTGGTCCCTTTCCTGGTAGGGCACCTTGGCAAAGCTTCAAAGTTAAACATGAATCCTCAAGAGTTTTTAGCTCTGTGTGGATTTCAGGCACTGAAATGTATTTTGAGAATCTGGGCCAGGGTTTCTGGACTTGTTGCCATTCAGCTCTTTGGTATCTTTGCATCAAAACCAGTCCTGTATGAAATTAGGGGTGTGTTTTTGATAGTTCAGAGGATTTAGATATTTTTTTTCCATAGGTCACTGAAATAACATGTTACCTATTCTATGACCTCAGACCTGTCACTCAGGCATGTTTCTTCCTTGCTGGACTTAGAGCTCTGCTCTAACAGTTTGCAAAGGTCTGGATTAACTTTTTAGTAGCAATGTATTCACATGGAGAGCAGTTCGCTGTGCAAATAGGATGCATTGGAGTTTTTGCATCCAAGGAACTAGTTTCTTCAGAGCTCCTCATGGAAGACAGCTCTCTAGAAAGTAGAAGGTAGCTGTGGGAGATGTTTCTACAGAAGTTGTGTCTCAGTGTGTTACCCCATCCAACATTAGTGTTGCTTGTTGAGAGCAGTGACAGATGTTGCTGCTTGTGTCCCTTTTCCCACCCCTGTTGCCTGGTGGCACATCTCAGGTCCCTTCAGTCCTCTTTGCTTCTGCCTCTGTAAAACAGGTGTAATTGAGCATTAACCTCTTTGTGTCAGACCCTCTAAGATTTAATGATAAGTAAACTATACAATGATTGGGCGTGGGGTTTGTGAGGGAAGGGTTTAATGAAGTGATAATATTGCAAAATAGGTGTTGAATTCTCAACTGAGAAGCCTAATCATCGATCCTGATCGGCAACTGACCAAACGGGCTTTAAAAGCAGGGTTTTGTTCTTTCTGTGATGCTTATCACCCTACCCCTGCGCCTGTCTGATTTCTTTGCTCAAGAACTGGAAACAGAAATACTCTTTGACAGCTTAAATAACCAAATTTAGAATGTGGCTTCCTGTTCTGACTGGTTCTTCAGGATTCAAGTATAGTTTTGCGTGCTTTCCCTGTTCCTGCCTCCCCCCTCTTTTTTCTTTTTTCTTTTTTTTTTTTTTTTTAAACTAGATATGGGCTCCTTTATAATTACTTTGTTAAATTTCCCTTACTGTGTGTAATAAAGCTGGTGTATGTAAGCGCTGCCGTGGTGGGTGGTATGCCTCTTACTCACTGGGAAAGCTTTGTTTCCTTCCTCTATCTCGTTCTGCCCTGCATGCATTGGCTTGTTTGTGATCACTGCTACTGAAAAGGCTTCGTGCTTTCCCGATAAATTGGACGCAGTTGGCTTTGTCTCCTGTGCTAAAAATGGCCAGAAGACTTCAGGCAGATCAACTTCTCCCTCCAAAGTGGGGAGGCAGCAGTAAGACATGAGTGCAGGAGGTGCTGCTCTCCGGGGATCCATCTCTACCTGTTTACAGGTTTGCCGCACTAATTAACAGATAAGTCATCTGTTCCGACTCTTAATCCACTCAGGGTCATCCGTGGACTCTGGTCATTGATGAAAGCCACACGGTAGCGTGAATTAACTGAACCTCCCACCAGAAAAGCGGGGGCATCGGATCCTTTGACGCTCGAACAGCTGGAGCGCGGCACCATGTTCTTCAAAGCTACCTCGTCGGGCCCTTTTTCTCCATCAGACCTGGGGCTGAGGCAGCTGCCTTTGTGGGGAAAGATTGAGTATAGCTGCCGGTGAGAAAAACAAAGCGCTCGGCCCCACCTCGGCACATGGAAATGAACTTGCTCCCTCTGCTTTCTGCGGCGGTGCCTGTGCGAGAATCCGGAGCTGGGCTGCGGGGCAGCGATGTGTTGTTTTCAAAATTCTCTTAACTTTTCATAAACGACTCCGGAAACAGCTGCCCGGCGGTAAAGAACAAACTTTCCGTGTGCGCGGTGGAGGTGGCTGAGCCGGCGCTGCCGCGGCTCGTCGCTGTGTGGGGAGAGGATGTGATGGTGGCGAGGGGGAGGTTGGTTTGCCTAACGCAGCAGCTTCACAAGGTTTTTTCAAAATCCCCTGAAAAACATGGGTCCAGGCACTGCCTTCTCTGTTACGCTGATGCGAATAGATTGAGGCCAAAATTCCTTCGCCTGACAACATCCCTCTCTTCCTTTTGCCCTGAAGATGACTAACGTTACAGCTGTAGTACCTTACACAGGTTTACCTTGCGGTGTTGGAGGAAGAGAAGAACATTCCTTGCTCGCGCACAGAGCACCTGGACTTCAGTCCAAATAGAGTTAAAATAATACTCAACCCTTCATACCCACTGGAATGAGTTTCTAGAGAGACTATGGCAATATATCGTCTTCATTAGGGCTCTTCAAAAGGAGAGCACTGAGAGGACCGGAGAAAGTCTTGCTGGCAGACATATTCTGAAATGAAAAAAGGTCACTGGGCCCCAGTGTAGGCTAAGAATTGTACAAGCCTAATAAGACAATCCGCGCTCCGGATTTAATCATCTTGGCATGTGAGCAGGCACCCAGCAAACCCCTGTGGGATAGGAGTGGGTGGAATATGGTGACACCCACACCTTTGTGTGGCCTGACAAGAAGCAGCAATTCAGCCTTAAGCTGTTGATCTTGGATGGGAGCATTAACTTGATTAATGTCCTCTTTGCGTGTGGACTGTGTGCACCGACAGGGCTCCGTGTCCAGCTGTAAGCGTGCTCTCTGCAAGTGTCAGACCCCTGCATGCTGATGCAAACCCCGACTGGAGTGTTACTGGGGACCTCTGTACGAGGAGAATCCCATTTCCAAAGGGCCACAAAGATGATGAAGGGCCTGGAGCATCTCTCCTATGAGGAAAGGCTGAGGGACTTGGGTCTTTTTAGTCTTGAGAAGAGAAGACTTAG
>JAOXNO010000007.1:8123391-8133671 GCA_028565335.1 Limnodromus scolopaceus
CCCCCCCCCCCCCCCCCCCCCCCCCCCCCCCCCCCCCCCCCCCAAAACACCCAAAAAAAAACCAACAAACACCCCCACCCCCCCCCACAAACCCCAAACCAAAACAACAAACCCCAATCTTCTATAGGCTGAAGCATTTCCTTACAGCTCAAGGTGATTTACCAAGCTGTATTAGATAGCTAGGTAACAATTTAAGTGCTTTTAAGATGTTTGTTTTATACGCTGCTCTCACTTAACCCACAGTTTGAGACTACGGAAAGGGATCCAAAAAAAAAAAAAAAAGAGGAAATACTGCTTGTCTCCGCTCCCTCGGTGGCTGGTAGCCCTGCAGCCTTGTATCTAGTAGTAGTTTAAATGGCCACTTGGTTGGAAGAGCCACCCTTTCCTTTTCTGGAGAGAGAGATAACTGAGTTATCAGAGGAGCTTACGCCGTCCTGTGCCTCCTGGAAGGAGAGATTAATAAGCATGAGAATGACAGAGCTTTTGGCCCACGCGTGGGTGTTCGCACAAGGCTGAGCGCTGGGTTAATACTTTGATAGCAGCCTCAATCAGGATGCTGCTGTGGCTTTCAGGCTGGCATAATAAAGACCTGTTTTAAAGTTTATAGTCCTAATTAAAAGTTCATAAAGGCTGGTTAATATTGGATGTCCTTATTTCAGCCTGGGCAAGACCTGAAACTCCAGATTATTTTTTTGTTTGTTTTCTGTGCCAAAAATGTGTTCTCTGTGGAATAGGAAGGGCAGTAGTGACCCAAGCATTATCAGAAACTTCTGTTTCAGTGTATTCTTTAGTAGATGTATTTGGCTAATCAGCTCTGACTTTCAGGGATCAGCAGAAATTACTCTTGTGTTGACGCTTTTAGTCAGTAATGTAGTCAGCTGGTCTGGGTCTAATTCATTTCAGGTTCACAAGGATTCAAATCAGTGTCCGAGAGACTTGTGTTTATCAAAACGTTCAGAATTTAGAGCTGTAACTCATTCCAGAAAGTCTTGCTACTCTCATTGAACCTAGTGGGAATTCTGCTGATTTACTAGTTTATTTGTGTGTCGGATTCAAAATTTACTTTGGTCTACTAAAACTCTAAGGCAGCTGATGAAAAGATAGAAAGAAAAAAGCAAAACTTCAGACAAATTGCAAACACTAAAGAATTTTTTTTAACAGAAGAAACCTGGATAAATTGCCATGGATCCGTTCTTCCTGCCTGCGGTCGCTTCCTCTGCCTCCGGCCAAGTTTTAGGTATCTCATTCATTGTCGGTGCCCCTGAAGTGTTTTTTCCGTGTCCCTGTGATAATGCCAGATTCCTCTGTCGCTTGGTTTTCCTCTTTATCTCGGTAGCAAAGCAGGGATTATCCTGCCATCGGGGCATGTGCTTGGGATTTGGGAAGACCCAGCTCTTGCTCCCTGCTCTGCCACATCCTTCCTGCGCCACCTTGGCCAAGTCCCACCAGGCCGGTGTTCGGCAGGGGAGTGGGTCCTGAAGATACAGATGGACGCTTGGCCTTTCTCTTGAACCTGAGAATTGACCACCTGGCTTTGATCCCTGCACCCCCCCTGGAATTTTTGGCTTCCTTTCCACAAAGCAGCAGCGAGAGCTCTCCCCGGGCTCACGTTGAGCATGTGTTGAAGCGCTCGGATACTGTTTACTACTTCATCCTCCAACACTTTGGGTGCCAGATGGATCTGAAAACATGAATATGCTTTGCTACTTTCCATGGTTCTTGTACTTGCTTCATACCAGGCTGTTTTCTATTATAGGATGTTAACTGATAGTTTTTATAAGCATTTTAAACTTTGTGGAGGGAGGAAAAAAAAAAAGGAGGAGCTGGAATAGCTTGTTTCTTTGCAGTGTTGTGGGTATATCTTGGAGCTCTTAAAGAAAAGAAAAAGACAGCCGTAAAACCCACAAGTTAAGCAGAATTATTTTCAGTGAAAGGTTAAAGGTAGCCATAAAATGTTCTTCCAGACTTGCCTTAGCAGCCTATTGCTCTCTTGCATTATCAGTTTTCTCGTAAGCGACAGCCCTTCTTTGGCGTAGTGTGAAGAAACAACACTCCACAGTGTAAGAGGAAGTTACGGGCTGTGTAGGTAATTATAAACTGTATGCTAAATCACACCACCAGGTAATTCGGGCTTATTGTACTGCCTCCTCCTTGCTGCAACCTGTCTTTGTGCCCAGCCTGCCTTGGCCCTTGTCCTCCCCCACCCCTTTCATTTACCTTCGTCATGTGGCCGTGGCCCTTTATGCGAGGAAATTTCATGACCATCCAATTTAAAATCATGCCAAGTGCTAAGTCAGGAAGGTAGGTAAGTGCGCGGCTGCTGTTGCCATTGTTTGGAGAGTGGCTTATTTATTTATTTATTGTATGGGAAACCTTACAATCTTTTTTTTATCTGCTCACAACGGTATTGCTGCCAAAAACCTTGACCATCTAGCAATTAGACCTCAATCCTTCAAGCAGCGTCTTACTGGAAATCTTTAATTGCCTCCGTGCCATCGTGAGTGCTGTACCTTTGTGAATATTGTACCATTGTGCTGAGAGTCGATGGTATTTTAAGAGCTGAGGAGGAGAAGCTTGGAAACAGCTGCTCAAAAGACTGGGAGATCAGCGGAGTGATTTCCAGTTGCCTCGTGAGCTGAGGGTCGCTCTGGTTGGAGGTCCTTGAAATATGGAAACAAGCTGATGGGCTCTTCATCTTTTGTAGGGGCTGGTACGGATGCTGCTTTCCAGTTGAGTGTGTATTGTGTGTTCAGGGTTTATATGACTGCAGAAGACAGCCGCCGCCGCCTCCTCCTCCATCTCAGAGG
Organism: Limnodromus scolopaceus; assembly: GCA_028565335.1. Taxonomy (NCBI): domain Eukaryota; kingdom Metazoa; phylum Chordata; class Aves; order Charadriiformes; family Scolopacidae; genus Limnodromus; species Limnodromus scolopaceus. The sequence continues at coordinate 8,126,199 of JAOXNO010000007.1, forward strand.
CAGGAGAACCTGACCCCGTACCCTTCCTGCCCACCCCTCTGTGTGGCTCAGCCCCCCCCCCCAGCACGGTGGATGGGCTTCCTGTTGACTGAGAGGAGTCATCAGGGATTTCTCATCTTTTCGTATTTCTTTGCTGATTGCGATAACGCAAATGCAACACATAAAAGGTCTCTTGCTACCCACCAATTATTAAAAACCCTATGCAAATAAATTGTGGTAATTGGGTAAAAGTAGTATGCTCTGTGCTCCAAAGTTGATCATTAACTAAGCCAGGGCTCTATTGTTCATAACTACTTTTCCTGTTTGGCTTTTCCTTTTATTCCCCTGGAAGCCATGGGTATTTGTCTCACCGATCCTTCCTGGTAGGGGGTTGGAAAAGAGACAGAGATGGTTATCGGACGTGAAAATCAAAACTTGAGCAGCAAACCAGTGTTTCAAGGACAAACCCCCCACACCGCCACCCACTTTTAAGCAGTATGTTTTAGTTTGGAAGCCCACGCTGCCGGGCTGCCAAGTTTGTGTTTTAAAAGGCTGTGAATGGTAGAGTTGCCTCTCGGATTCTGTCTTTCCTTGAGACTCCTGCAGATGTTCATGTCTCTGGAAATGCTTGGGATTTTTCTAAAGTCTACAAAGCAGAAGGACCTGAGTGAGATTGTCAGCAGAAAAGGACCTTTTGGGGCCGGTGAACAGGCTGGCTGGGATTTTTTTTGTACTTCCTTGTACCTTTATCACAGAGCCCCCGGCTAAAATATTACTTCATTGTTTTTTAAACAACTTCAGGCTAACTTTCTTGAAATGTTGCTTCTAACTAGTGTTGGTGGGGTCAGAGAAAGTTTAAAATGCTGCATCCCGCTCTGCGATAGGCCCTGAAGAGTTGCTGTGTCCTCTGCATCGGTCTGACAAACAGCATTGAAATTATCAGCCCGTATGGGCTTAAAACTAGTTCAGCAAATATTTTTTCTCCAGTGTAATGGGTGTAATGTGTACAGAGCAAATCTGCAACTTGAGTTTCCAGCCGTGGTGTTCCGTAGCAGCTGGCTGAAGGCTCTCTTTCCACAAACGCATGGAGTAAAATTCACTTTTGTCCTTAATTTTGGATGCTTGTGCTTTTCCCGAAGCGTTCAGAAGACACCCCTTCGCTTTGTGTGCGTGCCTGGGCCGGGGCTTTGATTCAGCAGCTTGGGAAGTAGCTGGAGACTGGCGATAGTTGTTCTGCAGCCACCTACTGCTGTGTTGTGTGGGATTAACCGGGTGTTTTGTGATAGAGAGAAGCCTCTGGTTCAAGGACATCAGCCCACGGATGCGGGAGGCTGAGGAAAAGAAAAACCTGTTGGGGTGAATGATAAAATTAAGCCATGGCCCAGCGTTGGCGAAGGCTGGGGGTGATCCAGGAACCCAGCCCGTGAGATCTCCTCCTAGGGTCGGCACTTCTTGGCATTGGCAGCTTTGCAAATTTGGGCATTTCTAGGTATATTAAGGCCACAAGCTCCTCGTTCAGTGCATTTTCCTGTTTATCCAGTACTTATCTGGCCCTCATCAACCTCGTATTCAGCCCTTTGGGGTCTCTGGGTTTATTTGTAATAAGCCATTTAAGAAGTTTGCTTATTCTCAAAACACCTTTGTTACAAGTAGGCTAAATCCACAGACTGCTGAACCATAAATGATTTAGTCCTTTCTTTTAAACAAATGATCTTTGTCACTTAGTGGTCAAGCCCTTAGTTTGTTCACACACTTCTCACAATGGCTTAATGAGGTCCATATTGTCCCACCAGCCTGGGCATTCTCCTGCCTGTGATCATCTCAGGAACTCCGCACTTTGTTAAACTTCCAGCTTCTCCAATGAAAAGTGCAGATTTGTCACATCCGAATGTTGTGACATGGCTCTTGTGGAGACACAGAGATGACTTGGAGCAAGTTCATCCCTTGGTCCAGCGCTGTCTTGAAGAGCCCTGGGGTGGGTTGGAACCCCTGCAGAGGACTGTTGAGATGAGTTGAGCTTAGATTTAATTGCCCGTACATCAGTGTTATCGTGTATAATGAACAGTGCTGTATCTCCTCTCCCTGTGCTTGGTTTGCCAGCATGAAGAGAAAGAATTTGCTCCTCTGAGTCTCTTGTTGCCCTCCAGCCTCCATTCTTACAGCGTCCCCACGGGGTGCTCTTGAGCAGGCTGGTCCCTGTGGGCTCAGCCACCTCTGGCTCCCGGAGGTGGTGGCCAACGGATGGGCAACCCTATTCTGGGTGTAATGTCAATGTTTCGTGAGAGAGACTCCAAACAGCAGGTGGGACTGAAGGAGGAGCATTTTGATTAGCAAACGATAAATTTACCTTTGTCAGGTCATAATTTAAAAGGAAACCTCACTTGCACAGAAGTACAGACGGGAAAAGTTATCATTAATCTTACCTTTGTCCTCTAAAACTAGTTAGTCTTCTGCTCACTTTCTGGAACTCAGTGCTGGATTAAAATTTTATTATTGTTTTTTAAGTTTTATTGTGTGAAGAGTTTGTCAATGGCCTTTTTGTTGTTGTTATTGTTCGGGTTGGGTTTGCTTTTCCTTTATTTGCTTTGAAAAAGAGATGGAGAAATCAAAAAACAAACGCGAAGTGGAACAGCTGCATTCCTCTGCGTGTTGCAAAGATTGAAAGCCAGTTAGTCTAAATAAAAACAAATAATTTGTCAGCGCCGTTTCTAGCCCACCCGTTGGTTTGCCAGGATGAGAAAGTTGTAAGGAAGCGAAGGGAGGAATATTCATGTGCCTCATTAAGAAGCCAGGGTGAGGAGCGAGGAACAAATGTCCGTCTGAGGGTTATGTGATAATTCGTTCGGCGTGATGTGAAGCTGTCCCTCCAAATGCAAGCGGGGAGCCCCTGTTTGGGAGCATCCTCTGCCCAGCAGGACGTCGAGGAGACAGGGCAGGACATCCCCCAGTTCCCTGCACAGTCACCAGAGCAAAACCTTGATGCTGTTTTACTGCTATTGACTTCTTTGTCCTTAGTTCCTTCAAGTACATCATGAAATGTTTTATGAGAGGCTCTCTAGCTTGAAATCAAGCAAATATCTGTTCTAGAGCCTTTTTAAAAGCCGTTTAAGAGCCTTTTCCCTAAAGTACACTCTGTTCTTGTTGGAGACTTCTCTGGGTCTGTGATACTCAGCAGTGTTTAATATTCCGTTGATCTTTCTACTTTAATGTGTGGTTTTTAAAGAGGTTTGCATGCTTTTAGGAAATACGAAGACCTGAGTTAACCACTGAAAACTGGCTGCCAAACTGCCTAAAGTGCTAATTCTGATGAAATTTAGCACCTGACTCTTGCAGGGATAAACACATCTGGAATTTCGACTCTTCGGAGTTCAAGCTCCTGTAAATTAAAACTTTATTTAATGTGTTTCCAGTCTGACTCTTAGTCAGCAAAACTTCGCAAGGTTTTTCTGTTGAGTTAAAAACTCCTTAAAATGCATTTTGAAGTTAAGCACTGGTATTTCCTTTAGCTGAAAGTCACATTAAGGTGCCAAGAGAAGGTGAATTTGCAGTTGTACTGAGGAATCAGAAATGCAGCCTGATGCTTCAAAGTGATGCACGTTGCTTTGCTCCCTTTATTTTTTTTGTGAGCAGATGTCATGAAGAGTGGGTCGTTCAAACCATACTGCTTCCCTGCTTTTATAAATAAAATACATAAAAGCCTTGTAACTGTGTATAACTGTATAAAAACATTGCAATACTTGGGGACAGTTTGGAGAAGTTCACTTGTTTGCTCCTTAGTTCCTTTCACCTCTTGGGTTGCCCTTCGTTTGAGCCCTTATTTAAGTTGGGTGATGCTGCAGTGGTGTTAGACGTCCCTCAGTCCGTCAGCTTCTGTTGAAAGTGGTGTATGGTGAGTGATTAATGGAAATCATTTCAGGAATAAAGGACTCCTGGTAAGCTGATCCCTATTCAGAGAGCCAAAAGAAAAAGCAGAGTCACAAGGGATGTTGTCTCCAGGAAGAACGTGCTACATCCGCGGGGGGAAGAGTTGGATTGGAAAGCGATGCTGAGTCTGCGTTTTGAAATGCGTCATAATTATATCTCACGGTCCGATTTGGAGAGCTTTTCCTGGTGGCTCTGGAGACTGATTGTCACTTACACCAGCAAAACGTTGGAAGTGCTTTTCTTGGCTTCTGCCGGGGTGGGTGTGCTGTACGGGGAGGGCTGTGTGCCCTGAGCACCAGTGGAGGAGGCAGCGTGTCACCTCTCTGCTGGGGACCAGATTGTCCTTAAAGGCTGGGTTTACCCCATTCCCCGCAGCGCTGGGTCAGTTAACCCAAAACCATGCTGTATTTCTTCTTTGGTTTGCAGTTTAATTTGGTTTTCAATTTAAATTGAATCTGAAGTTTGTATTAACCTTGCTTATGCCAAGGACTGACCTCATAAGTGTTGCCTTGGATTCAAGAAAAGACACAGAATCTATGAAACTTCCAGCTATTGAATTGTAGAATCATAGAATTGTCTAGGTTGGAAGGGAATGTTTCTGATCCTTTGGCCTCGATCTTTTCTCACTACTAACTGATTAAAATTTCAAATCATTATTTAAAGCCACGTTAAAGTTTGTGTTCCCTTAATTGTGGCTTCGTTATTCCATAAAATGAAGTCACTGGTGTATTTGCAAGGATGAGCAGATCGATAGCCTGATTACGGGCTGTGTCACCACAACAGGTAAAGCTCCCTGTGACTTCCAATTTCAAATCAAAACCTATTGAAAGAAATCTGGCACGTGGCCGTTCCCTCTGAAACAGCTCACAAACCATCTCCCGTTGCTGGTTACCTTCCTAATCTAAAGGGACAGTCAGTCCTAAACTGGTTTTACTTTTCCTGCTGGAAACTGTCATTTAGGGATCAAATAACCCTCGTGCTTGGGGAGGATGCAATAAGAACGAGAGAAAATTTAAAGTGCTGAGTGCTGCAGAAGTTAAAATACTGAACAAATAACTTCCTTCAATTTTTTTTACGAGTCATATCCAACAGCCTCTTGATGATTTTTGATGCTTTTGGTAAACAAGCATCTGCTTCTTTTTAGCACAGAGGAAAAGGCTTATTATTCAGCGTTGATTTCTTTGTGCGGAGACAGAGTGGTCCTTGTTTTGGTGCTCTATTTACAGGGGTCCATTAATGTATTTACTGAGGGCCAGGCAAGGAGGCTGCGACCCGAGCCAGGCTGCTTCCCCAGCGTAATTCCCCCATCCCCTGCCCTGCTCTGGCCGTCGGGGCGGTCGCGGAGCCCAGTCCTGGCACGGTGTTGCTTCACGTGGTGGCGGGACCTCTGCTCCCCAGCTGACTGTAGCCACGCTTGGATGCTGGCCACCTCCACCAGGACCGGTGATAGGAGCCATGGAGCCACGTCCGCCTGCACCCAGGCTGTGGTTGCCCCGCTCTTTGCCAGTCTGCGAGGCCAGGCTTTTTTCCCAGGGGGTGGGCTGTCGGGGGGTGTGGGGCTGTGCACAGGGTGCCCTGCTTTGAGGCGGTGCCAAGGTGCTTGCCAGCTCCTGCTCGGACTGTCCCCATCCCAGGGAGACGGCCAGCACTGGCAATGATTCAGGCAAGTCAGTGGTCTCCTTCCATCTTTAAAGCGTTGGGGCATTCTTTGGCTAAATATAGGTGCCCCTGGAGTTGGCTGCTGCGGGGAGGGGACGGTCGGTTGACCTTAGGGTGTCTCATTTTGACTTGTGTTACAGTCATATTTAGAGCAGAGGGGTCCTTCTTGCGGGGCGCTGCCAGCCAGGCCAAACATGGGCAAGTCTGTGACAGCGATGAATCATTCACCTGTACATGCAGGGAGATGGGAGTAAAAATTAGTCATAAAATATCCTGTCTTAAACTTACTTAAAGGTAGCGGGGAGAGGCCTTTCAGACTTGCTGGTCGTTAACCAACTGCTTGAAGATGTGTCAGCTGCTGTTTAAGGTTTAAAAAAGAGATGCGCTGTGAATGAAAGCAACGCTTTCAAACTCTGGTGGCAGAGGAGATTATCGTGTGGGTTAAAGATGATCAGCTCAGCCTGGGTTAATTCTGAGAGAATGAAAAGGTAAGTAGGTGTCAGAGGGGTGCTCGCTCTTAAGATAGCTAATCAAAAAGCTTTGGTTTTTTTGTTGTTTTTTTTTTTACTAATCCTTGATATGATAAATTCACCTTATGAAGTTTTCTCATGCTGACTTAAAGTGTCTTGAAGACTATATTTCAGGCAGCATTTTGTTCATACCACAGCAGCCGGCTCATTTTGGACAGGAGGAGCGCGGCACGTGGTGGTAAAACATTGCGGAGCGCTCCCTTGGGAGTAACTGTCCTGCTCCGTGAACCCGATGGTATGCATTAAAGTCCCTGGATATTTAAACAGTATATAACACAAGAAGAATGTTGCGTAGGGCTTTAATCTGGGAATGTCTTGACTTGGAGACCTGGAAGCCTTCGGGGACTATCATGTAAAACAAATTCCTTTCACGGTCTCGCTTCCGGTCTGGGTCTCTTGCCTAAAAAAGTGCGTAGAATCAAGTTTCTTCTGTAAACAACAAGTGCCCCAATTTCTTAATAAGCATCCTAATTGTGTTAGCCGCCTCCTTTTAGTACACGGACTGCCCTGCTTGGACTGTAGAAAAAATGATTTTGTGCCTCTCTTCAGCCCCGGATTCCAGGGCACGTCAGAGCTTTTGTTGGCACAACTTGTTTTGCTGTTGATTTTTTTGGAATATTTTTCTGTAGTGGTGGATTCTCTGAAGCCAGCTTGGGGGCTGGCTATGGGCCACCCGGCATGTGGCTCGCTGGGAGTCCCTTGGAGTTGTGTGGCAAGGTTTCTGCTCTTTGTACTGCGTGGGAATGAGTAGGTTTCGGTGTGTGATAGCTTGCAATCCATCCTTGTGTATCTCCCTTCTTTATTGCCGCGGTGAATCACACAATCTGTGCCCGAGTTCCTCCTATGCCTTGAAATAAAATCGTTACCTGGTGGTGCGTGCCGCTGCAGCGGGATTTCCCGGCCCGTGCTGCCTTTTGGTGGCCACGACGGGGACGTGGTTCAGCGCCTCTCGCTCGCCCGTGCGCTGCCCGGCCTCGGCACCGGGGTGTTTGCTTGGTTTCTCAGACCCTGTGCTGAGGCTGTGGGGTGCAGGGTGGCCCGGGGAGGGCTGTGTGTGTGTGTGTTGCTGTAGGAGAAGGTGTCCGGCACCATCCCCGTGACACGCCACCCGGAGCTGTCGGCAGCAGGGATGGGGTGGGAAAGCAGCGCTGAGGTCCCAGCGTGTTCTCTGCGCTGGTGAGGCCACAGCTGGAATGTTGTGTCCAGTTCTGGGCTCCCCAGTTCAAGAGAGACAGGGAACTACTGGAGAGAGTCCAACGTAGGGCAACTAAGATGATTAAGGGGTTGGAGGCTTAAAGAGCTGAGGCTCTCTAGCCCAGAGAAGAGAAGGCTGAGGAGAGACCTTATCTATGTTTACAAGTTCCTAAAGGGCGGGTTGAAA